>CM069407.1:1238393-1486561 GCA_035609135.1 Eleutherodactylus coqui | reverse complement strand
TAGCACCGTGCTGCCCTACATTGTATCCCTCATCCACATTACCGCGCTGCCCTACATTGTATCCCTCATCCACATTACCGCGCTGCCCTACATTGTATCCCTCATCCACAGCACCGCACCCCCCTACATTGTATCCCTCATCCACAGCACCGCACCCCCCTACATTGTATCCCTCATCCACAGCACCGCGCCGCCCTACATTGTATCCCTCATCCACAGCACCACACCGCCCTACATTGTATCCCTCATCCACAGCGCTGCGCCGCCCTACATTGTATCCCTCATCCACATTACCGCGCCGCCCTACATTGTATCCCTCATCCACAGCACCGCGCCACCCTACATTGTATCCCTCATCCACAGCACCGCACCCCCCTACATTGTATCCCTCATCCACAGCACCGCGCCGCCTACATTGTATCCCTCATCCACAGCACCGCACCGCCCTACATTGTATCCCTCATCCACATTACCGCGCTGCCCTACATTGTATCCCTCATCCACATTACCGCGCTGCCCTACATTGTATCCCTCATTCACAGCACCACGCTGCCCTACATTGTATCCCTCATCCATAAAGTACTGCCCCGCTCTACATTGTATCCCTCATCTACAGCACTGCCCCGCCCTACATTGTATCCCTCATTCACCGCACCGCACCGCCCTACATTGTATCTCTCATCCACCGCACCACGCCGCCCTACATTGTATCCACAGCACCACGCCGCCCTACATTGTATCCACAGCACAGTGCCACCCTATATTGTATTCCACATCTCAATCCACCATCCAGCCCGCGCCCTCCACTCTAACGAAATCAGATTTAGTGCCCCTTTAACAGGAACCTCTCATTCCCGCCTCCGAAACGTCTCCAGAGAAGCACCAGTCCTCTGGAACGTGCTACCCAACACTTTCCAGGAAATCTTTGACACGCAACTTCAGGTGGAGCGTAATCTCATTCAAGGGGTGAGAAACAAGCTACAATGTATCACTGTAAACCCAAGAGAAGTAGATCCCCATGAAGTCCATGCCAACAAGTCCAGCTGATAAATCCATCTGGATTCCCCCGAAGAAGGTGGAGTAAGTGGTTGGTCTCAGAACTCACGGCGCTGCCCTCGCCTCCTCCAAAGAGGTCGAGCCCTCACCCTGCGGCTTCTAGTGAGCGCTGCTGGTCAGCAGATGCCACTTCCGTATCCACTGGCAGGCAGCGCTGCGGGGTGCCGGGGGCCGCTGACAGGTCAAAGGAGGAGGTGAGGGGGAGCGGCCCATGTTGTGAGCCCAGCTGCGGATACACGGCTGACTGCAGCAATGGCTGCGGCTTAGGACGGCCCTGCTGGACGTTCCCACAGCGTTTCCGCTACGTGTAAATGTTCCCTAAATGTGTCTTATATATGGAAATACTAAAATGCTGTCCCGGGATTAGCATTGATGTTTGCCCCATTTGTTCTGCCTCTTCGGTCCCGATGTATCATGAATATCTGTATATTGTAGGCGAAGTCTCTAGAACTGAAGGCGACGTCACCGACTCTTGTACCTCCAGGAGAGGGGGAGGAAACACTGAAGGCAGACCTCACTCCCAGAATGGTTGGGACCTTCATCACGTGTGGGGGAGGGGCGGGGGTCATATTGGCATGTTCTAGAAGACTTTAGTGGGCAAACCCTTCTAAAGGGGTTTTTGGTAACAACAAAAAAATGTTAGTTCTAGTCCAATGAAAAGTCCTCTAGCTTTCTATAACCACAAAGTTGGTCTGCGGTGTAATGTGAACCCATTGTAAATCCAATCTAACCAGATTAGTTCCCAATACAACAAATATCACATGAAGGGGAGGGGTGATGGTCCCCGAAGGAAGGGGGAGTGGGGGAGGGGGGTGTGATGGTCTCAGGAGGGCAGGCTGTTGATGGTCCTGGGAAGGGGGGGGGGGGGGCGGCGGCGATGGTCCTGGGAGGGCAGGGTGGTGATGGTCCGGGGAGGACAGGGTGTCGATGGTCTTGGGAGGGGGGGGGCGATGGTCCTGGAAGTGCGGGCTGGCGATGGTCCCGGGAGGGGGGGATGGTGATGGTCTCGGAGGGCGGGGTGTCGATGGTCCTGGTAGGGGGGGGGGGCGGTGATAGTCCCAGGAGGGAGCAGGGTTTCGATGGTTTCGGGAGGAGGTGGCGATGGTCCGGGAGGGCGGGGTGTCAATGTCCTGGGAGGAGAGGGGGGGGGGGGGGGCGGCGATGGGAGCGGGTGGCGATGGTCCCGGGAGGGGGGGGGTGGCGGTTATGGTCCCGGGAGGGTGGGGTGTCGATGGTCCCGGGAGGGGGGGGGCAGCGATGGTCCCGGGAGGGAGGGGCGTGGCAATGGTCCCGGGAGGAGGGGGGGCGGCGATGGGAGCGGGTGGCGATGGTCCCGGGAGGGTGGGGTGTCGATGGTCCTGGGAGGGGGGGGGGGCGGCGATGGTTCCGGGAGGGCGGGGAGTTTCGATGATCCCGGGTGGGCGGGGTGTTGATGGTCCCGGGAGGGAGGGGGTGGCGATAGGAGGGGGGGGGGATAGTGATGGTCCCCCGAGGGCGGGGGTGTCAGTGGTCCTGGAGGGGGGGCGGCAATGGTCCCGGGAGGGAGGGCAGGGCGGCGATGGCATCGGGAGGGAGGGGTGTCGATGGTCCTGGGAGGGGGGGGGTGGCGATGGTCACGGGAGGGGGGGGATAGTGATGGTCCCGGGAGGGCGGGTGTCAGTGGTCCTGGGAGGGCGGCGATGGTCCCGGGAGGCAGGGGGTGGCGATGCTCCTGGTGTGGCGGGGTGTTGATGGTCCCGGGAGCGAGGGGGGTGGCGATAGTCCCAGGGGGGGGGATGGTGATGGTCCTGGAGGGCAGGGTGTCGATGGTCCTGGGAGGGGGGGGGGCGGCGATGGTCCCGGGTGGGTGGGGTGTTGATGGTCCTGGGAGGGAGGGGGATGGCGATTGGTCCGGGAGGGGGAGGGGGGGGGGTGGCAGATGGTCCCAGGAGGGAGGGGCTGGCGTGGTCCGAGGGGTGGATGGTCTCGGGAGGGGCGAGGTGATGTCGGAGGGTCCTGGCTGGGGGGGGGGGGGCAATGGTAACGGGAGGGAGGGCAGGGCGGTGATAGTCCCAGGAGGGGAGCAGGGTTTCGGGGAGAGGTGGCGATGGTCCCGGGAGGGCGGGGTGTCGATGGTCCTGGGAGGAGAGGGGGGGGGGCGATGGATGGAGCGGGTGGCGATGGTCCCGGGAGGGGGGGTGGCGGTTATGGTCCCGGGAGGGGGGGGTGTCGATGGTCCGGGAGGGGGGGGGCAGCGATGGTCCCGGGAGGGAGGGGCGTGGCAATGGTCCCGGGAGGGCGGGGTGTCGATGGTCCCGGGAGGAGGGGGGGGCGGCGATGGTCCCGGGAGGGAAGGGGGGTGGCGATGGTCCCGGGAGCGGGTGGCGATGGTCCGGAGGGGGGGTGGCGGTTATGGTCCCGGGAGGGGGGTGGCGGTTATGGTCCCGGGAGGGGGGGGGGTGCGGGTTATGGTCCCGGGAGGGTGGGGTGTCGATGGTCCTGGGAGGGGGGGGGGCGATGGTCCCGGGCGGGAGGGCAGGGCGGCGATGGTCCGGAAGGGGGGGGGGGCGGCGATGGTTCCGGAGGGGGGGGGTTCGATGATCCCGGTCGGGTGTGGGCGGGTGGATGTTGATGGTCCGGGAGGGAGGGGGTGGCGATGGTCACGGGAGGGGGGGGGATGGCGAGGGGTGGTCCCGAGGGCGGAGGTGGGTCATGGTCCTGGAGGGGGGGGCATGGCCGGGAGGGAGGGCAGGGCGGCGATGGCATGGGGAGGTGTCGATGGTCGATGGTCTGGGAGGGCGGGAGGGTGGCGATGGTCACGGGAGGGGGGGGATAGTGATGGTCCCGGAGGGCGGGGTGTCAGTGGTCCTGGGAGGGCGGGGCGGCGATGGTCCCGGGAGGGAGGCAGGGCGGTGATGACACAGGGAGGGAGGGGTCGATGGTCCTGGGAGGGGGATGGGGGGGGGGGCGGCGATGGTCCCAGGAGGAGGGTAGGGCGGCGAGGTGGTCCCGGGAGGCAGGGTGGCGATGGTCGCCGGAGGGGTGGCGATGCTCTGGTGGGCGGGGTGTGATGGTCCCGGGAGGGAGGGGGGTGGCGATAGTCCCGGGGGGGGGAGGGGATGGTGGTCCTGGGAGGCAGGGTGTCGATGGTCCTGGGAGGGGAGGGCAGGGTGTCGATGGTCCTGGGAGGGGGAGGGCAGGGTGTCGATGGTCCTGGAGGGGGGCTGGCGAGGTCGATGCCGGGAGGGCAGGGCGATGGTCCCGGAGGGCAGGGCGGTGATGGTCCGAGGGCGGTTGGTCCCGTGCGGGCGGGAGGTCGGTGGTCGATGGTCATGGAGAGGGGGGGGAGGGGGGGCGGCGATAGTCCCGGGAGGGGTGGCGATGGTCCGGAGGGAGGGGGTGGCAATGGTCCCGGGAGGGGGTGGCGATGGACCTGGGAGGGCGGGGTGTCGATGGTCCTGGGAGAGGGGGGGGGCGGTGATGGTCCCGGGAGGGAGGGGGGAGGGGATGGTCCCGGGTGGGTGGGGTGTTGATGGTCCTGGGAGGGAGGGGGATGGCGATTGGTCCCGGGAGGGGGGGGCAGTTATGGTCCTGGGAGGGCAGGGTGGCAATGGTCCCAGGAGGGAGGGGTGTCGATGGTCCTGGGAGGGGATGGGGGGGGGGGCGGCGATGGTCCCAGGAGGGAGGGTAGGGCGGCGATGGTCCCGGGAGGAGGGGGGGGCGGCGATGGTCCCGGGAGGGAAGGTAGGGCGGCGATGGTCCCGGGAGGCAGGAGGGTGGCGATGGTCCCGGGAGGGGGTGGCGATGCTCCCGGAGGTGGGCGGGGTGTTGATGGTCCCGGGAGGGAGGGGGGGTGGCGATAGTCCCGGGGGGGGGGGGGGGGGGATGGTGATGGTCCTGGGAGGGCAGGGTGTCGATGGTCCTGGGAAGGGGGAGGGCAGGGTGTCGATGGTCCTGGGAGGGGGGGGCTGGCGGCGATGGTCCTGGGAGGGCAGGGCGGTGATGGTCCCGGGAGGGCAGGGCGGTGATGGTCCCGGGAGGGCGGGGCGGTGATGGTCCCGGGAGGGCGGGGTGTCGATGGTCCCGGGAGGGCGGGGTGTCGATGGTCATGGGAGAGGGGGGGGGCGGCGATAGTCCCGGGAGGGGGGTGGCGATGGTCCCGGGAGGGAGGGGGGTGGCAATGGTCCCAGGGAGGGGGTGGCGATGGACCTGGGAGGGCGGGGTGTCGATGGTCCTGGGAGAGGGGGGGGGGGCGGTGATGGTCCCGGGAGGGGAGGGGGGAGGGGATGGTCCCGGGTGGGGTGGGGTGTTGATGGTCCTGGGAGGGAGGGGGATGGCGATTGGTCCCGGGAGGGGGTGGTGATGGTCCTGGGTGGGCAGGGTGTCGATGGTCCCGGGAGGGGGTGGGGGCGGTGATGTTCCCGGGGGGTCCCATTTTATTTACAACTCATTTATAAATTGATGGCAGCAGCACATCACACAAAGGTCGGCCGGAACGTTCCTCGGGGTTGGCGCTGGGGGACCAATGTGTGTATTAGCGGTCTCATATATTGGAACGGGCCCACTTTAAAGTATGTTTTCTGGAGTAGCAATACTTGGACCCTCTGTTTCTTATGTCGCAGGACCTGAGGTCTTTTCAGTGGGGTGTTGAATCCTTGAATATTAAGTGAGCTGAATTAAGTGTTACCATAGGTGTGGGGGAGGGTAAAGAAAGAAAGAAGTGAGAAAAGAAGAGAAGAAGAAAAAAGGAAAGAAAAACTTTGAAAAATAGAAACTCTCCCCCTAGCTTGGGAAGCCATTACTACACTTGAACCATTATATGCAGCGCGTTAGACTGCCAATACCCACCCCTTTGGATCTAGGCTATACTCTAAGACCCCCTACCACAATATGGATCCCCCTCAACTTGTATCTTGAGAATTCACAACCTGAAAAGGCAAATGAACAGGAAGAGGATGCGGTATATACACTTATTAGTGCGGGGTCTACCTCCTTCCAGCGGGGTGAAAGGCTTCCCACCACACTTGGCTTTACCGTTTCCTTATAGTTACCTTTTGCCCGTAAGCAGGTTTGAGATCTGTGATAGATCTGTCAATTTAATGACACAACCATATAGGCCAGTAAGGCGGAGGTTGTGCCTGTGGAGGGGATCGGGACTGGAAGGATCCTGTTTAGGCATTTTGTAAGTTGGGCCTAATGTCCCTGAGAGTCAACCAACCATTCAGGCTACTGGATTGCTAGGTAGGCCGGCCCCTGTCTCTTCCCCAATGTCTGGATCCTTGGGATTGGGATGATGCCCCCTCCGGAGAGAAGGCCAATCTCGGACCGTCACCTCTGGATGCCCAGTGCCGACTGAAGGTAAAACGGTCCCTGGGGCTCCGGTGAATGTGTAGGCAGCCATCATGGCGGACCTGTAGTCGGAGCGGGATTCTTGTGTGGATAAATTGTGAGGCTGCCGGTCAGGCGGTAACTGAGTACGTCTGCCCTGATGATGTTCCATGCTGCCTCATTATAATGTCCCGAGGAGACTCGGGGTCCCTGATCTGGGGCCAAGGGATCTATGTCTAGATCAGCTCGAGGAGAGAGTCTGTGGGGCTTCTAAGATGGAGCTGAAGATATGGCCAAGCGTTTCTTCCACGTTTCTAGCTCGGTGTTTTCAGAAATAGCTCGTCTTCTGACTTTGTTTCTCCTCCCGTTTTGCGCGTCGTTCCAGTGAATCCTCCATTAGAGGATCCCTGTGTGTTACCGGATCCGCCGGGGAGTCTCCGGGGTTGTGACCCCCCAGTCAGCTTGTAGTATCTCGGCCAGCTCCGCTATATAGGAGCCTCCATGCCCTCTTGGTGGCTGTAGCGTTAATGTGTGATCTACGAGCCCTCGGAGGCGCCCGGTCGGCTGTACGCGTACCTACTGTGAGGAGGTAGTGGAATCCCGGAGGTCAGCCGGAGGAGAGAATGATGGTGTGTCCCCCCCCCGTTGCCAGGTATCACCGCTATGTTCAGGTTACACCTTTGATAAGACACGACATAACATTTTCACAGAGGTATTGGAGGAAGATGGCGGCGGCTCCTGCGCTGCTGCCCGTATGGGGGGCGCCGGGCGCCACATACCTGAATTTCTGTCTAATTCTGTGTTTTTCTCACTTGCCAGAAGTGCAGTGAGTAACTCTCAGGTTGTGCGGACGCTCGGCGCCGTTCTCTCGCTTCCCTGTCATTCACATTTGTGGTTTCCTCTTCGTTTCAGAGGGTTTCCACGTGACTTACTTGAAATGAGCTCGAGCCTTCATTCCAAGAAGAAGCGGCCGAGCTGATAAAGCCCGGACCCCTCATGACAGCCGCACTCGCTGCCGGTCGCCCAGGAGCCGGGGTGGCCACACTCACCAGCTGACAGGCTTACTGTTTCTGAGCACAAAACTGTGGAGTTTCTTGAAGATTGAGCTAAACTGGAGAATTTAACGTCTGTTGGGGCTGCAGTTTAGGGGGTCCGTGTACTGATCGTCTGAGGACCCCGCTTCACCCTGGTGCTGCTCTTTGGTCTTGGAGGAAGTCGCATCCCATCATCACGTATCTTGCGGGTTCTCCTCCTTCTCCTCTGTCCTCGTAGACTGCTGAGCCTCTCCATCTAGACAGGATGTCTCAGCCGTCACCTTCAGCCAGCAGCTCTTACCTGAGGAGCGCGCACAACACGTCCGGATCGGAGGCCGACGCCCACTCTCAGGTACGCCATACTAAGTGTATAGTAAGAGGACTACCGGCAGGTCATCATTGGCTGGTCGTAGAGGGGCTGCTGCCTGGGACCCCCGCTGGTCAGCTGTTCGAGAGCCCCTGACCCCCAGGGTGAGCTGTCCTTTGGTTCCTCCATATTCAGGGTTTTGTGTTCTGCTATCTATGCCGGGGTCACACCAACGTATTTGTGCAATGTTTGGCGCAGGCGACACGCAGTGAATAGATTTTGATTGGTTCGTTCACATAAGTGTATTTTGCAGCATCTTCTATTTTCCTGCATATTTGCACAAAAAAAATGGGACATATTGAACCGATTAACTTAATTGTCCATTTTGATAAACGGGAGCGCGGTTGTGGGGGGTTGTTTTGCGCACGCAAGTACAATAAAACACACACATGCTCACGTAAAGGTGCTTTGCCTGCGTGACACCTCACTTAAAGGGGCTTACAGTCAGTGGCGGGATACACTTGTATGCCGCCCGGTGTACATCTCATGCCATGTATGCCGTCCGGTGTACATCTCATGCCATGTATGCCGTCCTTCACCAGCCGGCTGCATCCTGCTGGACAAGATGTGAGCGTGGCGCACATTCGGAAGCCCTGGATCTAAATGAGCAGCTTGTAACACTTCGATCCATTGGGGCCATGGAAAGGCGTCTGCAGCTCACTGAGCCCTCGCTGGGGTAGATGTGGGGGTAACACAGTATGTGAGGCTGAAGGGAGACCATGTCCATCCAGTTCAGCCTGTTTCCACCCCTCTTGTTGATCCAGAGGAAGGCAAAAAAAAACAGTGAGGGAGAAGCCAATTAGCCCATTTGGGGGGGAAAAATTCGTCCCTGACTCCATAATGGCAATCAGACTGTTCCCTGGACCAACCCCTAATAGTTCCTACCTGCGTGTATACCCGGATTAACAATTAACCTAAGATTTATATCCTGTAATATCCTTCTGCTCCAGAAAGACATCCAGTCCCTCTTAACCTCCTCTATGGATCCTGCCATCACCACGTCCTCAGGCAGAGAGTTCCACAGTCTCACTGCTCTTACAGTAAAGAACCCCCTTCTGTGTTGGTGATGAAACCTGCTTTCCTCTAGACGTAGCGGATGTCCTCTTGTTCCCGTCGCAGTCCTGGGTATAAACAGATCCTGGCAGAGATCCTTGTATCGTCCCCTCATGGATTTATGCAGAGTTATTTGGTCGCCCCTTAGCCGTATTTTTTCCGGGGTGAATAATCCCAGTTTTGGTGCCTCTCTGGGTATTCCAGTCCCGTCATTCCATGTATTAGTTTAGTTGTCCTTCTTTGTACCCCTCAAGCACTGCTTGGTGGATGGTAGTATGTGGATGCAGGATGAGCAGGCAGCCAGCTGGGTGACAGGAGGAGGGGATAGAGGGAAGAGAATCCGTGAGGCTAGTCCTGAACTGGCACATCCCCAAGGTTGGCAGATAAGGGGGTGCCATTACAGAGCCAGCACCACTGCAGCACCACATGCCCTCTGAACGCCAGGGGGATGACTACTCCAGTGAGACGACGGGGAGCGCAGGGCAGGCTAGACAGGTCATAGTGGTGGGGGACTCAATTATTAGGGGGACAGATAGGGCAATCTGCATAAAGACTGGGATCATCGAACTGTGTGTTGTCTTCCTGGCGCTCGAGTTCGACACATCGCGGATCGGATTGACAGATTACTGGGAGGGGCTGCTGAGGATCCAGCGGTCATGGGGCACATTGGCATCAATGAACAAGTTAGCGGTCAATGGAGGGCCCTCAAAAATTATTTCAGGGACTTAGGGTCCAAGCTCAGGGCGAGGACCTCCAGGGTAGTTTTCTCGGAAATACTACCTGTACCTAAAGCCTCGCTAGAAAGGCAGCAGGATCTTAGGGAGGTAAACAAGTGGCTCCGGAGTTGGTGTAAGAAGGAGGGATTTGGGTTCCTGGAGAACTGGGCTGACTTTGCTGTCGGCTACAGGCTCTACCGTAGGGATGGTCTGCATCTCAATGGGGAGGGGGCGGCTGTGCTGGGGGAGAAGATGGCTAAAAGGCTGGAGGAGTGTTTAAACTAGGGATTGGGGTGGGTGAAAGATTAGCAGAGGGGTAGACAATGACCTAGGACCAAGTAATGGGGGTGGAGCAAGGGGAGGGGTTAGTGCAGTTAGAACTGACAGAATAGTTAGTTAATATAAAAAATAACCAAAACCTTTTAAACTGTATGATGACCAATAAATTAGACAAACTAGAAGTAATAATGGCTGAGGAAAACTACAACATAGTGGGAATCACTGAGACCTGGTTGGATGAAAGCTTCAGACTGGATGGTGAACTTACAGGGTTACAGTCTTTTCAGAAGAGATCGTAAAAACTGGAAAGGGGGAGCGTTTTGTCTTTATGTAAAATCCAGTTTAACCCTTTGCAATCCAATTTTGGATTCAGGGTTTCCTAGGGGTTTTCTCTTTCTGTCATTGAGTCAGTACTGGCTAGAGTCAGTACTGCGGTATGGAACATGCTGGTGAGGTCCCCCCCGACAACAGAGCGGCCAGTAATATACAGTAAGAATACCCTGCCGGACGTCTACCGATATCGGAGCTGTACAGCCTTCAATCAGAATGTCTGAAAATGTCAGACAGTGGATTGGAAAGGGTTAAAGCCCACTATATGGGAGGGAGATGAAGATGTGGAGTCTATGGGTGGAAGTACATGGGGGAAAACAGTAATACAATCCTCCTAGTGTTTGGTGTTTTCTATAGTCACCAAATATAACAGAAGCCGCTGAACATTTATTACTGAGGCAAAAAGAAGAAGCAGCAAATCTCAATGAGGTCGTTATTATGGGGGCTTTAACTATCCGGATATAAACTGGGGAGCCGAAACCTGCGGATCTCATAGGTAACAACTTCCTGTCAATTACTAAACATAATTAACAAGCTTTTACAGGACCCGACTAGAGGGGCGGCCATTGTGGACTTCATACTAACCAACAGACCTGACAGAATAACAGGGGTGCAGGTTGGGGGCACCGGGGAAAGAGTGACCAGAATATAATACATTTCAACGGAATCTTATCAGGGAGCTACGAAAAGTTCCATCAGCTCAGAGACGCCCTGTACCTTACAGACTGGGACAACGTCCTCAGAAATAGGAGTACGGAAAATAATGGGAAATGTTTAAAAATATCCTAATTACTTATTGTGAGCGGCAGCCCAGACAAGAGGCTGAAAACAAGTTCCAGGAGGTCCACTAACTAAGAATCATTTAGTGAACTCTTCAGAAGCGAAGATGGCACACCCTGACTGCCGGTGCCCCCTCCCTGCCGACGCCCCCTCACAACCGGCGCCCTCTCACTGTTAGCGCCCCCTGACTGCCAGAGCCTTCTTCATTGCCGGCGCCTCCTCACTGCCGGCGCCCCCTGACTGCCAGTGCCCTCTGCCTGCCGGTGCCCCCCTGACTCCTAGTGCCCTATGACTGACAGCGCCCCCTGACTGTCAGTGCCCTTGGCCTGACAGCACCCCCTGACTGCCAGTGCTCTCTGACTGGCAGTGCCCTTTGACTGCCAGCGCCCCCTGACTGCTGATGCCCTTTGCCTGCCAGCGCCCCTGTCTGCTGGTGCCCTTTGTCTGCCAGCACCCCCTGTCTGCCGGTGCCCTTTGACTGACATCACCCCCTGATTGCCGATGCCCTCTGACTGCCAGTGTCCTTTGACTGCTGGTGCCCCCTGACTGCCAGTGCCCTCTGCCTGCCAGCGCCCCTGACTCCTAGTGCCCTATGACTGACAGCACCCCCTGACTGTCAGTGCTCTTGGCCTGACAGCACCCCCTGACTGCCAGTGCTCTCTGACTGGCAGTGCCCTTTGACTGCCAGTGGTCTCTTACTGCCAGCGCCTCCTGACTGCCAGTGCTCTTTGACTGCCGGCACCCCCTGACTGCCTGTGCCCTTTGCCTGCCAGCGCCCCCTGACTGCCGATGCCCTTTGCCTGCCAGCGCCCCTGAGTGCTGGTGCCCTTTGTCTGCCAGCACCCCCTGTCTGCTGGTGCCCTTTGACTGACATCACCCCCTGATTGCCGATGCCCTCTGACTGCCAGTGCCCTTTGACTGCTGGTGCCCCCTGACTGCCAGCGCCCCCTTACTACCAGTGCCCCTGACTGCCTGCGCCCCCTTACTACCAGCACCCCCTGACTGCCAGCGCCCACTGACTGCTGGAACCCCTGACTGCCGGTGCCCTCTAACTACCAGCACCCCCTGACTGCCAGAGCCGTTTTACTGCCGGTGCCCCTGACTGTTAGCACCCCCTTACTACCAGTGCCCCCTGACTGCCGGTGCCCCTGACTGTTAGCACCCGCTTACTACCACTGCCCCCTGACTGCCGGTGCCCCCTGACTGCCTGCGCCCCCTGACTGCCTGCGCCCCCTTACTACCAGCACCCCCTTACTACCAGTGCCCCCTGACTGCCTGCGCCCCCTGACTGCCTGCGCCCCCTTACTACCAGCACCCCCTTACTACCAGTGCCCCCTGACTGCCTGCACCCCTTTACTACCAGCACCCCCTGACTGCCAGCGCCCACTGACTACTGGTGCCCTCTGACTACCAGCATCCCTTGACTGGTAGCACCCCCTGACTACCAGCGCCCTCTGACCACCAGGGGCCTTAATGCTTCCTTGAATCCACATCTCGCATGCATCTCCTCTATGAATGAGCTCGCTATCAGTGATGACATCTGTCTGCCGGTGGTGGGGACAGCCCCGTCCACCACAAGCTGCTCGCACCGCCGCCGTCTTTGCTCTGACTCGTCTCTCGCTTTCCAGTTGGTTTCTTGAGAAGAAAAGCCGTTTCTGTGTAATCAGATAGGGAACTTCACGAGAAGCAAAGAGCATCAACAATCAGTCATCCGCGTCGTTGCGGGGATCTCCGCGTTCTGCGCTGTTCTCTGCGCCGCTCGTCATACACCCTTCTAAAGATCCGCGCTGCCGTCCTGATGCAGATCTCCAAACCCCCTGCGCAGGTGGCGATCCGAACAACCCGCTGCGCAGTGACCTCCGCAGTCATACAGGTGGCGCTCACACGGGCGGTTTCCACGCACAACATCTGACTGATTCCGATGTGATGTCACGCGACGGATTGCGATCCATTTACTCCCAGCAGCGGCGATTCTATGAAAAAATCGGAAAAATCGCTGCGTGTTTTACTTTGGGTGATTTTTGTTAAAGAATGGTCCATTATTTCCTATAGGAGCCTGAAAGGAATCGCCTCGCGCTTGCGTATCATGTGACCGGCTCTGTTCGCGTGTCTGATGTGTTGCGATACGTTTTTCTGACATATTACAATTGCACAAATCACAGGCTGAAGAGCTTCTGGCGCTCCCGTGTGAATGCGTCCTTCCAGCGCGGCGAGAAGTATTTGCCCCCACAGCTGATCGCGGGTTGTGGCGGTAAGAACCGCCCTCTGAGGTGTGCGATCCCTTATAAGGAGTCTGTTCCATTGCGGACGTTGCGGCGGGGCTCAGCTGCATTGGATCAGAGGCCCCCGTAAGGTTGTGCCGCAGCATCTTGGTGGGATTCACGTCAGCGACTCGGCCGCTCCCAAACCTTCACTGGGTCTCTTTTGCGCCATTGCGAGGTGACCTGCTTGTTTGCCCGACTGCGCGGACATTTCTGCTTGCGGAGTTGCGCACGTTGACTCTGGCACAAGTGTGTCGGCGGTTCTTTACACGTTCCTCTGGGCTCTTCCCTGTTTCATCCTTGCTGACATCCTGGTGGGCCGCCGCTCCGGGGGCTCCGCTGCTCCTCGCTTCTTACATTTGTGCAGAACGACTCCCTGCGGTTCACTGACGGTCCGTACAATGGCATTTTAACCTTTTCCAGACTGGTAGATGTCAGTGACTGTTTGATACGTGTCCTTGAATCTGCGTTCTGGGACCCTTTAGTCCTGTGCGGAGGCATCCTTGGACCGGGCCGCGGATGGCGGGGGGCGCTCCTTCTACTCGCTGTCAGAGCTTGGCCCGCAGCGCTCACCCCATAGAGAACATGCACTGACTGCCGACCCCGAGGCACAGACGTCCAGGGTGGGCAGTATAAAGAACACCCCCCCGCCATCCGCGGCCCGCTCCCAGGATACCACCGGACAGAGTCAACAGGTTTGGCAACAATCTGTTTTGTAGCAGCGGACATTTTTGTAAAAGTGACACCAGAGAGTGCTGCCATCTTGGCTGGGAATCGGTCTCTCCCCATTATCATAAAGGGGGATTTTATGAGCTGTTTTATCAACTCCGACTTATTTCCATTGATTTCCAATTCAACAGTGACAACCAATATGGCGGCACTTCCTGTTGTCAGTTTAGAAAAAATGGCCTCCTCAATGGACGCACTTCATAAATTCGTCTTTTGCTGTATTTCATGATCCCTGCTACCAGAGAAGAGACGCTCACACTGGTGTACAGCCGCATACCTGCGACGGCAAGTAGTCACTTGCTGACTAATTCTGGACACCAACGTCTACCCGCGGCACGAGGCTTCACAATATGTCGCCAAACAGTGCCAGCCGCCCACCGCAACGTTGCCGGAATGCTGCCCTCTGGACCCAACATGCGCCATTTTACAATATAAAGGACTCCCACCCTGCTGCATGCGACCCGGTCACTAGCGGCATCACGCAGCGATTAGAATTCTCTCGTCATTAACCCCTTCAGGGCGTCGCCATTTTTTTTTCCAGATTTTTCTCCCCGTTTAAAAGACAAAATCCTAACTCTTCGGGCTTCTACCCACGAGCAGTTTTTCTCTAGCAATGCGAGATCGAGCGCCTCACAGCGCAGAGAAAACGCCGCAATATTGCTCAGCAGCGCCAGCCCCATTGAGAACATAGGGAGTACATCATGGAGTTCTGCCACAGCTATGGCAGGGGATTCCTCCATCCCCGCAGGGACCGCTGTGACAGCTGTGGCAGAAGTCCAGGATGCTATCCCATTTCTTTCAATGGGGTCAGTGCTGCTGCAGTTCTTATTGAAAGCAGTGGGTTGCAGGTGACCCCCGCAGCGATGATTTTCGGGGAAGGGTTAGATATATAAACTGATCCCTGAAAATCATGGCTAGCTGCCCCGGCAGTTGTCTTCTCTCTTCTGAAGGCCGGGATTGAACAATTTTCAGGGATCGGCTTATATTTCAAGCCCTTCCAAGAAAATCATTGCTGCGGAGGTTGCCTGCAACCCACTGCTTTCAATAAGAACTGCAGCAGCACCGACCCCGTTGGAAGAAATGGGATAGCATCCAGTAGAAGATTCTGGCTGCTTGCTTCCATCAGTGGAGCTGCAGTACCAGGTGACGCCTGTGCACAGGGGTGGCGCTGTTTCTGCTTGGGAATCTGAACATCAGGACCGGATCCCGGAAGAAGGGCGCAGACCGACGCATCTGAGGCCAGTCCTATAGAAATAACTAGTAATGCAGCGACGAAGCGGTGGCGGGGTCCTCACGTCAGCAGGGCTGCTTGTACGGCTTTGCGCCGCGGCTCCGCTGACTCTATTGACGTCTTTCTTTGGTTCCCACTGCTGACTGTCAATGGATGACGTCACCACCAGACAGGGAGTGGTGTGACCGCCCACTTGACACATTCACCAAACTTAGGAAGAGCCAGTATGGTGGACTAGGAGAAGTTTAAACCAAAGGTAATAGTGACACCCCCCCCCCCCCACGCAGCGGCCCCTGCGGTAATAGTAACCCCCCACGACGGCCCCCAGTATAATAGTGACATCCAACAGCGGCCCCCCCATCCCTCTCCAAGACCCACATACTTACCTCCTCCTGCTCGTGGAAGCGCCGCTGCTCCTCTGCCCGGCACGCCGCCAGCAGCGCTGATCCCAGGTGCACACTGACGTCAGTGTGCTGCCGGACGCCTCCTCCCCCCTGCTCTCGCGGAACCAAGTAGGAAACATCAGCGAGGGGGAGGAGGATCCTGGCTGCCCACTGATGTCAGTGTGCGCCGGGATCAGTGCAGTAAGTGAATACCGGCAGGGGAGCAGTGGCCCCTATTCACTAACGTGGCGAGTGGATGACAGTGACGTGTGCCAGCAGGGAGAGCTCTGGTGCCATAGGTTCGCCACCACTGTCCTAGATTGCCGTTTCGGTATCGTCTTACCTCGTCTTGTCCATTCTTCCACCCTTCATGGATATTTAGCCTCATTATGGTGCTGCATTTTGTGATCCGCTGCTGGTTCGCCCTCCACCCTTTTCCATAATTCTTGGGCCAATTCCTCCCGTCTTCCATGCTAAGAGTGCAGCTCCTCTGGGGAGGGGGTCCTGTATGGAATCAGCTAGGATGGGACCCCTTTGCTCTCCTCTTGGGGCGGCTTTGGGTGCGTTCACATGTAGTGGAAATGCTGCAGCATTTCCACATTGTTGGTGCAGACCCTGGCTGGTATTCTGCTGTGGATCAGCAGCCGCCTGGAACCTGCAACGCCGCTTCTCTCACCTCATCCTGAGCCCTCGCTGCAGCGCACATCCCTCAAGCAGTAAGCGCCGCCGGTCGGGTGAGGGATGTGCGCTGCAGTGATGGCTCAGCATGAGGTGCCACATCCAGATCAGCTGCGGACCTGCAGCAGTCCCATTGTCAATCCCATCCTTTAAGGGTTTTCTAATCCTCTACGAGGGTCAAAGCCAAAAATTGTAACCTTATAAGTACATTTACCGCTGAAGTCCTTGCTAATTCCCAGCTGGGGGCATCAGTGGGGTCTGCGTGTCGGTGTATTATTTGAGGATTTTATGTCCACCTTATATTTAGTTGCAGCGTCCGAGGAGCGGGCCCCAGCCTAGGAGACAGCGGGGTTAGAGTAATTCACTTGTCACGGTGGCTCTACCGTCTCCCACCTGGAAGGTAACCAGGGACACGTCCAAGGGGCCACGGGCAGGCTACTAAGGCTAGGTTAACCTGTGGAGGGCTTACCTTAGTCCACTCTTGTCACGGGTGACGCCACCGTTTCTTCCTCGGCGGTGATCTCTCGGTGAATGAATAAAGAGTCCACACACTGGGCAGGAGTCTTAAAGACAGAGCCAGGAGCGGTCGGTAAAGCCGTTTACTGGGAACACAACTTGTAACAACTCCAATGCAGTCCAAGCTTATATCCACCGGCAGGACAGGCAGCGCAGGAGAACACGTGGGGACAGGGAGGAAACACGGGAGGACAGGGGGACTTACAGGCTGTTATCTGTGGTTCTCTAGCCTGCAGACTAAAGGTGTCCGTCTGCAGGCCAGCTTCTGTCAGGACGGACAGGTGAATAGAACCAGCAAGACAAACTCCAACGATCACTCTCCCACTCATGCACCTTGCAACCACATATATACAACAAGGTCACATGACAGACAAATAGATACATTTTCAGACATAACCCAGACTGTAACCTATTCAGTGCTGCAGCTATGCAATACACATCATATTCACTCACATGGAAGACATTGTCAATGCACATAAGCACAAGACAACATAGACCACTCAAAAACATCCAGAAACTTCCATACATTGACTTCTGTACGTTACCTAGTGAATGGGTAATTCTTGGAAAAAGTAAAATGTGGCATAGAATGTAACGTGCGGCGCGGCCGCTCCGGGCTCCCTCAGATGAGCGCTAAGGCTTACTGTTGTCCTGCTCTGTTATGGGGGAAAACAGAATGCTCAGGCCAAATGGAGTCATCGGCGGCGCTGCACGCGGCCGTGGACTATCATGGGGGTACAGTGCAGCCGCAGCGCTACTTCATCCTGTTCTCGACGGCGAATGTGAGGTGAACCTCCGGTGCTGATGTGAAGAAGCCCCCCGTTGTGCGCCAAGTCCCTCGCACGTCTCACCCCGTCATCCATCATCAAGAACTACCTGCAGGAGGGGGATGTGTGCGGATTTATATTATAAGCCCTTCTGTCTTTGCAGGGCTCAGATGTATGCAACCGAAAAGTACGAAGAAGGGAAAAAAACAGAGTGGCCGCCCAGAGAAGCCGCAAAAAGCAGACGCAGAAAGCGGACAAGTTACACGAGGTGAGGGGCGTCTCATCAGTCTTTATGTATCGGGGCACCAAACCTTGTAAAATAGAGCCTTATGTAGAGGCTGTGGACCGTCGGGGCAGACGGCTCACACAATGCATCTAGAAGGTTTGCACTGTTTGCCTTCTGCAGCTTCTACATAACACTGAATAGAATAAGCTGCAGTAAGCTGTTCACTTGCAGATCTGTCATTGAGCTAGTCTGATGGCTCGGTCTCCAGGCCCCCTCTCAGTTTGGCTTGTGAACAGCTTTCTGCAGCTTGCTGTATACACCGATACACAGAAGCTGCAGAAGACAAACTGCGCCACATTTTAAATAAAACTTTATTGCAAAAATTACACCGAGAATGAGTCATGTGCTCAATTACTCAGTGCGAAACACGTGGCATCTCCAGCGGGCAGGGCTGAAGGCGTCAATCAGCAAGGATGGCCGAGGCTAATTAGATAAAGGAAACCCGTGACTCCTGATGATGTCACTCACCTGCAGCTACGAGGACATCTGAAGGATGCCATACTAAAGCTGGTCAGCTGGTGCAACGGCCACAAAACGTACCAGCAGGACTAGATTGGGCTCCGTTCCTCTCCTGGCCATTGGTGGCATGTGACTCCCTGCTGGACCTTTGTGTCTACGGATACCATGAGCCGTGTTGGGTTTTCTCTCGTCCTGGCTGTTATAGCAGGAGTGGCACTGGCAATAACGGTTGTGCCCAAGCGATCCCTCTGAAGGTCAGGGGGCATCGGGGGTCACTTTCTCTCAATGCATCTAAAATGAAAAAGGAAGCAACTCTGCAAATATTTTTAATAAGGGTCTCCTCTTGTTGTGCATGAGTAAGGGGGTGCAGCTTACCAGCTGGAAGCGTCAGTGTGCAGCAGCTACGCTGTGGATGGAGGACGTAAGGAGTCGCTCCTAGCTGATGCTGCAAGGAAGCAGTAACTGTCCTACGGACGCAGTATCATTTGGTATTGGATACACTAAGAAGAGTTCAGAGACCAGTATTTCCTCGTTCTACTCCCTCCAAACAACAACATCAGCATGCCTGCCAAGTTCCCGTCACATGGGTATGAACTATTGTTGGTCTGGCAGCTGGCTATGGACTATTGTTGGCCCGGCAGCCGGATACGGACTATTGTTGGCCCAGCATCAATAGACCATTGTTGGCTTGTCACATGTGTACGGACTCTTGTTGGCTCATCAACCAGGTATGAACTATTGTTGGCTTGTCACATGGGTACAGACTCTTGTTGGCCCATCAGCCGGGTATGGATTATTGTTGGCTTGTCACATGGGTACAGACTCAGGTTGGCCCATCAGCTGAGTATAGACTATTGTTGGCTTCTCACATGGGTACGGACTATTGTTGGCCCGGCAGCCGGTTACGGAATATTGTTGGCCCAGCAGCTGGCTATGGACCATTTTTGGCTTGTCACATGTGTACGGACTCTTGTTGGCTTGTCAACCAGGTATGGACTATTGTTGGCCCGGCAGCCGGATACAGACTATTGTTGGCTTGTCACATGGATACAGACTCTTGTTGGCCCAGCAGCCGGGCATGGACTATTGTTGGCCCGGCAGCCGGATACGAACTATTGTTGGCCCGACAGCTGGGTATGGACTATTGTTGACTTGTCACATGGGTACGGACTCTTGTTGGCTCGTCAACCAGGTATGGACTATTGTTGGTTTGTCACATGGGTACAGACTCTTGTTGGCCCGTCAGCCAGGTATGGACTATTGTTGGCTTCTCACATGGGTACGGACTATTGTTGGCCCAGCAGCCGGATACGGAATATTGTTGGCCCGGCAGCTAGCTATGGACCATTTTTGGATTGTCACATGGGTCCGGACTCTTGTTGGCTTGTCAACCAGGTATGGACTATTGTCGGGTGGCAGCCGGATACGGACTATTGTTGGCTTGTCACATGGGTACGGACTCTTGTTGGCCCAGCAGCCGGGTATGGTCTATTGTTGGCTTGGCAGCCGGATACGGACTATTGTTGGCCCGACAGCTGGGTATGGACTATTGTGGGCTTGTCACATGGGTACGGGCTCTTGTTGGCTCGTCAACCAGATATGGACTATTGTTGGCTTGTCACATGGGTACGGACTCTTGTTGGCTTGTCAGCCAGGTATAGACTATTGTTGGCTTCTCACATGGGTACAGACTATTGTTGGCCCAGCAGCCGGATACGGAATATTGTTGGCCCTGCAGCTGGCTATGGACCATTTTTGGATTGTCACATGGGTACGGACTCTTGTTGGATTGTCAACCAGGTATGGACTATTGTTGGCCCGGCAGCCGGATACGGACTATTGTTGGCTTGTCACATGGGTACGGACTCTTGTTGGCCCGTCAGCCAAGTATGAACTATTGTTGGCTTCTCACATGGGTACAGACTATTGTTGGCCCGGCAGCTGGCTATGGACCATTGTTGGCTTGTCAAATGGGTACGGACTCTTGTTGGCTTGTCAACCAGGTATGGACTATTGTTGGCTTTTCACATGGGTACAGACTCTTTTTGGCCCGTCAGCCGGGTATGGACTATTGTTGGCTTGTCACATCGGTACGGACTCTTGTTGGCCCAGCAGCCAGGTATGGACTATTGTTCGGCCTGGCAGCCAGATACGGACTATTGTTGGCTTGTCACATGGGTACAGACTATTGTTGGCCCAGCAGCCGGATACGGAATATTGTTGGCCCTGCAGCTGGCTATGGACCATTTTTGGATTGTCACATGGGTACGGACTCTTGTTGGATTGTCAACCAGGTATGGACTATTGTTGGCCCGGCAGCCGGATACGGACTATTGTTGGCTTGTCACATGGGTACGGACTCTTGTTGGCCCGTCAGCCAAGTATGAACTATTGTTGGCTTCTCACATGGGTACAGACTATTGTTGGCCCGGCAGCTGGCTATGGACCATTGTTGGCTTGTCAAATGGGTACGGACTCTTGTTGGCTTGTCAACCAGGTATGGACTATTGTTGGCTTTTCACATGGGTACAGACTCTTTTTGGCCCGTCAGCCGGGTATGGACTATTGTTGGCTTGTCACATCGGTACGGACTCTTGTTGGCCCAGCAGCCAGGTATGGACTATTGTTCGGCCTGGCAGCCAGATACGGACTATTGTTGGCTTGTCACATGGGTACGGACTTTTGTTGGCCCGTCAGCCAAGTATGGACTATTGTTGGCTTCTCACATGGGTACAGACTATTGTTGGCCCGGCAGCTAGCTATGGACCATTGTTGGCTTGTCAAATGGGTACGGACTCTTGTTGGCTTGTCAACCAGGTATGGACTATTGTTGGCTTTTCACATGGGTACAGGCTCTTTTTGGCCCGTCAGCCGGGTATGAACTATTGTTGGCTTGTAACATGGGTATGGACTATTGTTGGCTTGTAACATGGGTATGGACTCTTGTTGGCCTGTTAGCTGAGTATGGACTATTGTTGGCTTTTCACATGGGTACAGACTCTTTTTGGCCCGTCAGCCGGGTATGGACTATTGTTGGCTTGTCACATGGGTACGGACTCTTGTTGGCCCTGCAGCCAGGTATGGACTATTGTTCGGCCTGGCAGCCGGATACGGACTATTGTTGGCTTGTCACATGGGTACGGACGTTTGTTGGCCCGTCAGCCAAGTATGGACTATTGTTGGCTTCTCACATGGGTACAGACTATTGTTGGCCCGGCAGCTGGCTATGGATCATTGTTGGCTTGTCAAATGGGTACGGACTCTTGTTGGCTTGTCAACCAGGTATGGACTATTGTTGGCTTTTCACATGGGTACAGACTCTTTTTGGCCCGTCAGCTGGGTATGGACTATTGTTGGCTTGTAACATGGGTATGGACTATTGTTGGCTTGTAACATGGGTATGGACTCTTGTTGGCCTGTTAGCCGAGTATGGACTATTGTTGGCTTGTAACATGGGTACGGACTCTTGTTGGCCAGTCAGCCGAGTATGGACTATTGTTGGCTTCTCACATGGGTACGGACTACTGTTGGCCCGGCAGCCGGATACGGACCATTGCTGGCTTGTCACATGGGTATGGACTCTAGTTGGCCCGTCAGCCAGGTATGGACTAATGTTGGCTTGTCACATGGGTATGGACTCATGTTGACCCGTCAGCTGAGTATGGACTATTGTTGGCTTCTCACATGGGTACGGACTATTGTTGGCCCGGCAGCCGGATACAGAATATTGTTGGCCCGGCAGCTGGCTATGGACCATTTTTGGCTTGTCACATGGGTACGGACTCTTGTTAGCTTGTCAACCAGGCATGGACTATTGTTGGCCCGGCAGACGGATACGGACTATTGTTGGCTTGTCACATGGGTACGGACTCGTGTTGGCCCAGCAGCCGGGTATGGACTATTGTTGGCCCGGCAGCCTGATATGGACTATTGTTGGCCCGGCAGCCTGATATGGACTATTGTTGGCCCGGCAGCCTGATATGGACTATTGTTGGCCCGGCAGCCTGATATGGACTATTGTTGGCCCGGCAGCCTGATACGGACTATTGTTGGCCCGGCAGCCGGATACAGACTATTGTTGGCCCGGCAGCCGGATACAGACTATTGTTGGCCCGGCAGCCGGATACAGACTATTGTTGGCCCGACAGCTGGGTATGGACTATTGTTGGCCCGACAGCTGGGTATGGACTATTGTTGGCTTGTCACATGGGTACGGGCTCTTGTTGGCTCGTCAACCAGATATGGACTATTGTTGGCTTGTCACATGGGTATGGACTCTTGTTCGCCCGTCAGCCGGGTATTGCTGTTCTACCACTTGTGTTCAGTTCTATTAAGGTTTATTGTTGAAGCAGCCATGACGACTCCTGTGGCCTACATCAGTTAGCCATATAGCCTCCGCATGACGGCAGCCATTGGGCCCTCTCCCAAACTGGTATGACTGGAACCGGGTCCCATCTGCCCACACAAGAGGACAAGGGAGCCATGACCTCAATCAGACGGATCCTTACCCCGAGAGCAGGGAAGACCCCGAGCCAGCTACCGACCCCTATCACATGTGCAGCTCCTGTACAGAACTATGTGTCTCCATAGTAACAGACCACAACCCCGCCCTGTGTAGTCTCTAGTGTCCATTCCTACTGCTTACTAATGTACCCTTGGAAGGTTAGCATGAAGTAGGGACAGATGGATGGAAATACGCCTGCAGGCCCAGACTACACAGGGTTTGTTTGTGGTCTGTTACTATGGAAACACACAGATCTCCATAGGAGCTGCAGACACAAAACGCTAATAGATTTTTAACTATTTGTATTTGTAGCGTTTTGAATTGTTTCATTTGAGCTTCATAGGAAGAGAGTAAATATGATAGAATATCGAGAAGTGTGTCCAGGTCAGAGGAGCAAAGAAGCAACTAGATAAACAGCTGATTTGTGATGGGTCTGCCGCCATGGTGCGCTCAGTGGTTGCTGCCATGTAACATAAGTGACCCCCGCGCCATTTTATCTGCACGGATGTTGTCAGACGACGTTGGTCAGTCTGTTGGTTGCGACCAACTTCACATCTACTTCCCCTACAGAACGTGTGTGAATACAAACTACTGCGGGGAAGTGAAGGCAAAAGAAACCTCAAAAGTGATATCAGTGCCAAATAGCGCGACACAACGGTGCCTTAAAGAGCGGAAATAACACCGCCATATAGTAGTTTCCACATAATACTGGAAGTAAAATCCCAAATTACACCAGAATACACTGCAATGTGCTGCCGGGAGCCTGCAGTGAGCTGCTGGGGTTGTATGTGGCGGTATAATATCTGTAGAATAATATATGCGGGTATGTGGCGGTATATTATCTGTATGGCGGTATGTGAGGGTATGTGGCGGTAAATTATTTGTATAATAATATCTGAGGTTATGTGGCGGTATAATATCTGTATAATATATGAGGGTATGTGGTGGTATATTATCTGTATGATCGTATCTGAGGGTTTGTGGCGGTATAATATCTGTATAATAATATATGAGGGTATGTGGCGGTATAATATCTGTATAGGAATATCTGAGGGTACGTGGCGGTATATTATATGTATAACTGTATGTGAGGGTATGTGGCGGTATATCTGTATAATAATATCTCATGGTATGTGCCGGTATAATATCTGTATAATAATATCTGAGGGTATGTGGCGGTATAATATCTGTATGACGGTATGTGAGGGTATGTGGTGGTATATTATCTGTATGATAATATCTGAGGGTATGGGGCGGTATAATATCTGTATAATATATGAGGGTATGTGGTGGTATATTATCTGTATGATCGTATCTGAGGGTATGTGGTGGTATAATATCTGTATAATAATATCTGAGGGTATGTGGCGGTATAATTTCTGTATGACTGTATGTGAGGGTATGTGTCGGTGTATTATCTGTATAATATATGAGGGTATTTGGCGGTATAATATCTGTATGATGCTATGTGAGGTATGTGGCGGTATATGGTCTGTATAATAATATCTGAGGGTATGTGGCGGTATAATTTCTGTATGACTGTATGTGAGGGTATGTGGCGGTATATTATCTGTATAATATATGAGGGTATGTGGCGGTATAATATCTGTATGATGGTATGTGAGGGTATGTGGCGGTATATTATCTGTATAATAATATCTGAGGGTATGTGGCGGTATAATATCTGTATGACTGTATGTGGGGGTATGTGGCGGTATAGCTGTATAATAATATATGAGGGTATGTGGCGGTATAATATCTGTATAATAATATCTGAGGGTATGTGGCAGTATAATACCTGTATAATATATGAGGGTATGTGGCAGTATAATATCTGTATAATGGTATGTGAGGGTATGTGGTGGTATATTATCTGTGTAATAATATCTGAGGGTATGTGGCAGTATAATTTCTGTATGACTGTATGTGAGGGTATGTGGCCGTATAACTGTATCCTAATATATGAGGGTATGTGGCGGTATAATATCTGTATAATAATATCTGAGGGTATGGGGCAGTATAATATCTGTATAATAATATCTGAGGGTATGTGGCGGTATAATTTCTGTATGACTATGTGGCGGTGTATTATCTGTATAATATATGAGGGTTTGTGGCGGTATAATATCTGTATGATGGTATGTGAGGGTATGTGGCGGTATAGCTGTATAATAATATATGAGGGTATGTGGCGGTATAATATCTGTATAATAATATCTGAGGGTATGTGGCGGTATAATATCTGTATAATAATATATGAGGGTATGTGGCGGTATAATATCTGTATAATAATATCTGAGGGTATGTGGCGGTATAATATCTGAGGGTATGTGGCGGTATAATATCTCTATAATATCTGAGGGTATGTGGCGGTATAATATCTATATGACTGTATGTGAGGGTATGTGGTGGTATAGCTGTATAATAATATATGAGGGTATGTGGCGGTATAATATCTGTATGACTGTATGTGAGGGTATGTGGCGGTATAATATCGGTATAATATATGAGAGTATGTGGCAGTATATTATCTGTATGATAATATCTGAGGGTATGTGGTGGTATAATATTTGTATGATCGTATCTGAGGGTATGTGGCGGTATAATATCTGTATGACTGTATGTGAGGGTATGTGGCGGTATAATATCGGTATAATATATGAGAGTATGTGGCAGTATATTATCTGTATGATAATATCTGAGGGTATGTGGTGGTATAATATTTGTATAATATATGACGTTATGTGGCGGTATATTATCTGTTTGATCGTATCTGAGGGTATGTGGCGGTATAATATTTGTATAATATCTGAGGGTATGTGGCGGTATAATATCTGTATGACGGTATGTGAGGGTATGTGGCAGTATATTATCTGTATGATAGTATCTGAGGGTATGTGGCGGTATAATTTCTGTATGACTGTATGTGGGGGTATGTGGCGGTATATTATCTGTATGATAATATTTGAGGGTATGTGGCGGTACAATATCTGTATGACGATATGTGAGGGTATGTGGCGGTATATTGTCTGTATAATAATATATGAGGGTATGTGGCGGTATAATATCTGTATGATGGTATGTGAGGGTATGTGGCAGTATATTATCTGTATAATAGTATCTGAGGGTATGTGGCGGTATAATTTCTGTATGACTGTATGTGAGGGTATGTGGCGGTATATTATCTGTATAATATATGAGGGTATGTGGCGGTATAATATCTGTATAATAATATCTGAGGGTATGTGGCGGTATAATATCTGTATAATATATGAGGGTATGTGGCGGTATAATTTCTGTATGATGGTATGTGAGGGTATGTGGCGGTATATTATCTGTATAATATATGAGGGTATGTGGTGGTATATTGTCTGTATAATAATATATGAGGGTATGTGGCGGTATAATATCTGTATAATATATGAGGGTTTGTGGCGGTATAATTTCTGTATGATGGTATGTGAGTGTATGTGGCGGTATAATTTCTGTATGATGGTATGTGAGGGTATATGGCGGTATAATTTCTGTATGATGTATGTGAGAGTATGTGGCGGTATAATTTCTGTATGATAATATCTGAGGGTATGTGGCGGTATAGTATCTGTATAATATATGAGGGTATGTGGCGGTATAATATATGAGGGTATGTGGCGGTATAATATATGAGGGTATGTGGCGGTATAGTATCTGTATAATATATGAGGGTATGTGGCGGTATAATATATGAGGGTATGTGGCGGTATAATATCTGTATGATCGTATCTGAGGGTATGTGGCGGTATAATATCTGTATGATCGTATCTGAGGGTATGTGGCGGTATAATATCTGTATGACGGTATGTGAGGGTATGTGGCGGTACAATTTCTGTATGATAATATCTGAGGGTATGTGGTGGTATAGTATTTGTATAATATATGAGGGTATGTGGCGGTATAATATCTGTATGATGGTATGTGAGGGTATGTGGCGGTATAATATTTGTATAATATATGAGGGTATGTGGCGGTATAATATATGAGGGTATGTGGCGGTATAATATCTGTATGATCGTATCTGAGGGTATAATATTTGTATAATATATGAGGGTATGTGGCGGTATAATATCTGTATAATATATGAGGGTATGTGGCGGTATAATATCTGTATAATATATGAGGGTATGTGGCGGTATAATATATGAGGGTATGTGGCGGTATAATATCTGTATGATCGTATCTGAGGGTATGTGGCGGTATAATTTCTGTATGACGGTATTTCAGGGACACAGAAATATTTGCACCCCATCTCATTGTAAGTGATTATTATGATACAGTATAATTCGGACACGTTTTGCCGCATAGAATGAAGACGGTTTTGTAGACGGTGACGCAATTTTGTATACGAAAGCCAGTTAGGACATGAACGCCGCCATCTTGGATTGAACTGTAAGGTCGGTGTGATATGTCCGACTACCAGAAGACGATGTTGCTCTTCATTGGCTCTCTGCTGACGATGGCACCATCATTCACGCTGTCTGTAATGGAGAGAAATCACCGTGACAACACGAGACGCAGTTGTGCTGCAGCGAAGCTGCCGCTCTGATGTCACACGCCGACCGTCCCACTGGAGAGATTAGTGTTGAATCCAAGATGGCAGCATTCAAAATGGCGGTGAGATGGCCTGACAGGCTCCCCCGCAGCTCGTACGCACTACCGCATCACCGTCAGCCGCAGCGTTTCCATGCAGTACATCGTATAACGCCATGTCCGTGTTTTCCGCCAGGAATACGAGTGTCTGGAGCAGGAGAACGCCTCCCTGAAGAAGGAGATCGGCAAACTGACGGACGAGCTCAAGCACCTTAGTCAGATCCTGAAGGAGCACGAGCAGCTCTGTCCGTACCTGCACTGCCCGGTCAACTTCGTGGCGGTGCCCAGGATGGCGGACGCCCTCCCCCGATGAGCGCTCCTTCAGACGCCCTCTTCCTTTCTCTCCTACGGATTCGCCAACAGGACTACAAATACTCTGTGAAGCTTCCGGGTGGCGTGACATCCGTGTTCTGGTGGCACCGTGTCCGCCGGACGCCGTACACGCCTGCCGCAATGTGTGACAGTAATCCGTGAATACGCTGGACACGTCATGGATCTGATGCTTTCACCGCCCGCCGCCGGCAGCTCCGGAGTCCTGTGCCTTTATAGCGGTCGGTGCGCCATTTCCTGATCCAGATCCTCTGCGGGGTCTAACAGGCTTTACTGTATGGAGGAGCGCAGAGGATGCAGCGATTACCGCGGTGCCATCTGAAATGAAGCGACCGCACCCTTAAACATCATTACAGCATGCCCCGTTTTGTGTACACAGCTCCTGTGCAGACAGTTGTGGCGCCATATCTACAGGCTCAGACTGGTAAATCCCCCGCTGGCCCCCAAGCGTGCAGGAGCGCTACGAGGCACGGCGCGTCCCGGCAGCAGCCTATGTATCTAGACATGCAGGCGCAGGGGGAGGGGCTTATGAGCGCTCAGCGCCTCTCTGTATCCAACTAGGAGCCTCGCAGGAAGCGGCAGTGATGAGGGTTCACATAGAAAAGGCACCGAACGGGGAGCGCTCAGCGCAGCCGCCATCACCCATCCACTCACGGAATGCAGGCTGCTAGAAATGGCGCGGCGTCACGGATCATCTGCAGCCGAAGAGAGCAACTCAGATCACGTCGTATCGCGGTTTGTTTATAGACAATGTACTACCTCATTTTATAGAAGAACACGAAGACAGCGCCACATCTGTCCGCAGGTTGTGCGAGGTACTGCAGGTCAGCCATATTCACTCCCGTGGAGCCCAGCTGCAATACAAGATGCAACCTGTAGGCAGCTGTGGCGCTGTTTGTGGGAGAAGGCGGTCATCCACGCTCTGCTAAACATGACAAACATAGGAAGGGCGACTGAACTGACACAATGTGGCCCCTGACCGCCGACACGTGGCCCCCTCTTATTATGGTGCCGAGCAGTTGATTGGACTGTTCTTGGTCCCTGTTGTACCGCAGTCCTGTGCTGGGACATCACTGCACACGTATGTCTCTATATAGACTACCACTGGTCTGATGTGCACAGCAAGGCGGGGCTAGGAGGGGTGCAGGGTGGAGCTAGGAGGGGTGCAGGGCGGAGCTAGGAGGGGTGCAGGGTGGAGCTAGAGGATGCAGGGTGGAGCTAGGATGGGTGCAGGGCGGAGCTAGGAGGGGTGCAGGGTGTGGTGAGGGGGATGCAGGGCGGAGCTAGGAGGGGAGCAGGGTGGAGCTAGGAGGGGTGCGGGGCATAGCTAGGGGTGCAGGGTGGCGTTAGGAGGGGTGCAGGGCAAAGCTAGGAGTGGTGCAGAGTGACACTATTAGGAGCGAGGGTGGAGCTAAAGGTTGTGCAGGGTGGAGCTAGAAGGGGTGCAGACTGACACTATTAGGGGTGAGGGCGGAGCTAGAAGTGGTGCAGGGCGGAGCTAGAAGCATTGCAGAGACGCTGGTGCCTAAGAGAGCCACTAATGGCGACAGTGGTACTACAAGTGTGCGGATGCTACTTCCAGGGGCCCCATCTTCACTCGGAGTGCGGGATGGTCTGAGGACCATTACAGAACGGTATAACTAAACTTCCTAAAAGTTTTGAGTAGTGGGGGTCCGAGCGCAGACCCCCCCCCCCCCCCACTGATTGCTAAAATAAAGGCACAGAAGAGCTGTGATCATCACCTGTCGTGCAACGGTGATAGAGAGGGCACCAGCCGCGTGACCTTCTGCCCCAGGGCCGGAGGAGGGGTCATATTATCCTGGGCCCTCCTTTATTCCCGTTCTGGTGATCCAAAATGGCGGCACTGCTTCTTGGACAACCTGATGCACATAGCGTATTACTAGCCTACCACACTACTGCTGCTCTGATTGGTCGGCACTGCTCATGTGATCAGCCATCCAGAAAGTAGCATGCAAGAAAGTAGCAGTGCACATCCGTTAATAGCCGGATTAATAGCGACCATCTGCGAATAAAGGAGGGCCCCAAGCTATATAACCCCTCTGGGCGCGGGTCACGGTTCTGATGGGGTGGGGCACTTTAGTCGTTCTATGGGCCCCTCTAACCTGACATGTCTGCTGGGGTCTAACATGCACAGAGCTTACGGGAAGCTTTCCTGATCCCTCAGGACGGCGGCAGATCCTGTCCTTGGCGCTAAATATCCAGCCTTATGCACTGACCGTAACGGGCGGATATAAAGCGTGATGACGGCGCTCTCTGCATACACTAAGAGGAACGATGATGATCGGCCGAAGGCAGAGAAGACAAGAAATGTCGTCATGGCCTGAGAGGGAAGCGCGGTGGGGGGCTGTGTGTGACAATTGCACGTTTAATACATTGTACTTATTTGGGATGTAATTATGGTTTATATTGTGAATCTCGTTACAATGCTGCACTGAATAAATATGTGAACCTCCAGTATTGTCACGTGTTGTTAATATAATGTCTACTAGTAATTATTAGGAAATTATGGTCCCAGTGTTTCTGGTGGTGCAATGTGCCACACAGCTCTGCTCCATGGTACATCCATTATGATTCCCACACATTACACACACAGCTCTTTTCTCCTTAGGTAGAGCAACTATATACTATATATGCTATACACTAGCAAAAGCCAGACTCCTACTGTACACTGATGATGGGCAATAACCCGGAAACAGCTGTATGTACATGGAGTCTGGCTTTGCTTTTGATTCCCAGTCATTGTAAGAAGACTTGTATAAAAAGTCCCACTTTGACTCGAAGGAATGCTGCCTTTCAATAGGTGGCACTGTGGAGGATTTATTCCATCTCCCTTATTTACACACAGCTCTGTTACATCCATCCTGACCCCCACGCATCACACACACACAGCTCTGCTACATCCATCCTGATTCCCAGACATCACACACACAGCTGTGGTACATCCATGCTGATTTCCAGACATCACCAGCTCAGCAGACTCCTGGATACTGTGATCCGCCCCTGTTGATGTGATCCCTGACTCCACCCACACAGGTGATCACATGATGGTGATGTCATCACAGGTCCTGGTGGCTGCTGTCGGCTTATCCAGTATACAGTACTTGCTACCAAACTGCACAATGGCTCCTTCCACAGTAGTGACGTCACCGCAGGTCCTTCAGCCCACCAGATCTCTGTGGTGGCTGTAGGTCGGTGTCTTCTGTCAGGACTGCTGAGTTGTGTCTAAGATAATAGCGGCCTAGTATTCTCAGTGTTATTTTTGTCCTCCCCTTCCAAGAGCCCCAACTGTGTTGTTCTTCTGTCAGTCAGACTCTATATATGTTGTAGGACCTGTGATGATGTCACCAGGGGGTGGAGCAATGATGTCACCAGGGGCGGAGCATGAGAAGCACTCACACACAAACAAGCATACTAATGGACAAGTGGTCATTAGTTGTTTATTCATTCAGTCGCTTCTGACTCTTCGTGACCTCGTGGACCAGCCCACACCAGAGCTTCCTGTCAGCTGTCGCCACCTCAACCTCCACAAAGGTCCAATCCGTCACCTGAAGGATATCATCCATCCATCTTGCCCTTGGTCGTTAGTAGTTTGATATATAACCCTTTCCATGCTAATGATCATTTAGGGCCAGAATCACTGTTATGGCTAGATCACCATATGGGGGTCCGGCGGATGAGCCCCCGACTATCACTACACTAAGCTGGGGTCCCACCATGTGGTTGGCCGCAGACTACAGATTTCTAGTCTAGAGATTTGCTTTATTTTTTTCTTTGAGAAGCATCGGAGCCGTAAAAAGTTGTTTGCAGAAGTCTACACACCCTGTAAAGACAGCACAGAAGACTGTCAGAAATATCTCCAGGGGAATCACAGGGGACGTAGCAATGTGCACCAAAGATAGACGTTACAGAATTTCCCTCCACAATTTTGTGGCGTCTGATAGAAAATACATAGAAAAAGGTTCTCAGTGGCCGATGAGCTAAATGTCTTCTCTACCCAGAAGTGCAAAACTGGGACAGACGTGACGCCCTGAGAGTTGTGACGACTGAGATGGCTGTGGGGTGCCAACTGGCAAAGAGGTGTCCGAGCACGCAGGCATCAGAGAAGCCCACCAAAGCCCATTACAGTGGCCCCTTATTCACTGATAGAATTTACAATACTGCTTGGTTAAAGGGATTCTGTCAACAGGTACAGGAACTGAGCTCCAAGCCACGGGGGCGGGCCGTATGGACAGATTGAAAGCTCTTGTATGTATAGGGAGAATGCTGTCAATCTGCATGCTGCGGGTGAGGACCGGCTGGTGTGGCCGACCTCCATGACTCAGAACTCAGCACTTGACCCCATGACAGAATCCCTTTAACAGCTGTAGACAATACGCTGCACTACAGGAACGCGCAGACGCATTGCAGGATACAGGTTTAGCTCTGCGCTCAGAGAATCTACAGTGTCACCCTTTAAGAGTGTCTTTCAGTTTGTGCCTTGTGACCAGACTGCTGGCAGCATGTTGTAGAGCCGGAGGAGCTGAGTGGACTGCTTTATAGCAAAGATTCAGTAGAACTTGTTATTTATTCATTTATTTCTCTCCTCCTTCTTAGCTAAACAGTCAAGTGGGCGGAGCTATCAGTAATAGAGCGCTGCCCCTCTATGTACAGTCATACAAATTTAGCTCCCAGCATTCCCCTGGATTAGTCACACCTAATATCCCTTCGAGAGGTCCCTGAATGGTCTCCTGCCTATATCGTCCTCCTCCATGTGCAAAACTAGTATATCCGGCCCTCTATCCAGACTCACCATCCTCTCCACTTCTTCTAACACCCTGCACCACCACATAACCCTCAAGCCCATCTAGCTAATGACCGCCTTGCTCCTTCCAAACCTTAACTGCCTCCCTTCCGGTCTAACTGCTGCTCTTACTGCCCCCCACAAAACGTAGGAGTGCCCCCAAAACCAACACTAATGGCTTTTAACAAAAACAGGACCACAGAATAACTCATTCCCCCGCGAACACCACCTATCCTCACTGCTCCTGTAGTCTTCCCACGCCCGTACGGGTCACATCCGCACCCCCTTTAAACCCGTCCACCAATCTAACATCCTCTGCCTGTAAACCGCCCCCCCCCCCCACACCTTTTTCTAGGCGATACTAACTCCCCTATCCTTAGTGCCTCAAAGAACGCCACTGAGAACGCTGCCTGAAGTAACGTTCTCTCTAAAGGATCCATGCATATGGTATCCAACGCCGACCCCATACTTTCCAGCCGGCTAAAATATACCGGTCTCCTCGAATCACGCCGCACCTTCCCCCTTCTTAATCCTCTCACTGCCTGCTTAACTATAATATTCTTTGTAACATTCCTCAAGCCTCTCAACTAACGCCCAAAAAATGCCACCCTGGCCATAAACCGATACTACTAATCACTCCTCCTCCGAAACCGTACCAAGCCAACTCAACAAGGCCCCCCCCCCCCACCCTGTCATCCTCAGAATCCACAGCCCAACACTGTAATATCCAGGCCTCCCACTCATGCCACGCCCCATCGTATGCCACCCTCATACCCCGAGCCAGTGACCCTCATCAGGTGTCCAACTGCCTGCTTACAACGTTCCAGAGCCGAACCGTGCAGGTCTTCCCCTTCCAGAGCACACATCCTGAACTACTACCGCTGGAAACTAGAGAGAGCATCCGCGAGTGAGTTTTCCACCCCCAGAATGTGCACCGCCACTATCCGCACGTTCAATGATAATGCTTCTAGCACCAGATGGCGCAGCAAAGTCACCACTGGGGAAGATGAGGCCGTAAGCGTGTGAACTACCTGAACCACTTCCAGGTTATCACCATGAAACCTCACCTTCCTGCCTAGAAGGGAGCACCCCAAAGAACTACGGCCCCCACTATTGGAAAAAAGATCCAATAACACCAGCGTCCATACCAAGGCCGCCTGTATCCAAGCCTCGGGCCACTCCTCTGTCCTTGGAAATATCCACCGAACCCAGCACTGCTCGCTGCGTCCGTATATAACTCCAATCCGCATTCTCACTTATTTCCTCCATGCTTACCGATCTGCCATTATACCTTTCCAGGAAGGAGGCCACTCAGCCAGGTCCCCTTTGTGACCTTTTCCCAATCTAATGAACTGATGCAGGACCTTCACACCGGCCGTGGCTGCTGCCAATCTCCTACAGAAGACACGACCCATGGGCAATATCCTGCACGCGAAGTAAAGTTTTCCCAGCCGCAACTGCAGCCCTCACAAGGACATTTTCTTTTCCCTTGGGCCCTCGCCCCCTCCTTCTTTAAATCCTACAACTTTACTTGGGCAATCGGCAAACCCATTGCCTTGGTGTCAATGGTTATGCCCAAAAACTTAAATATGTATCCGGGCCAATGGCACCCCAAAACGCTGAGCAGTCCATTAAAACGTAGCCACCAAAATCGCACACCGGCGACCCGTTCGCCCCAAGCACAAAATCATCCAGGTAATGGATACCCCACTGGGTCTCACACCCCCACCCTGAGAATAAGCTAAACACTTCAAAACATATGCGCATGAGATGAATTGAGTTCTGTAGTGGATGGGCAGCGACTGGCATAGTGCAGGGGGGTCTGAGTAATGGCTGGATAGGTAGAGGAGCTTGGCTGCCGCATTTAGGATGGGTTGGAGAGGGGAGAGTCTGGTGCGGAGGGCCGATGAGCGGCAAGTTGAGGGCGACCACGAGTGTCTTAGCGTGTCCGTGGTGAGGAACGGCCGGATTTTAGCAATATTCCTGAGGTGTAGGTGGCATGTTTGGGCCAGAGATTGGATGTGGGGGGTAAAGGAGAGGTCAGAGTCCAGTGTGAGCCCAGCGGGCGTGCCGTCTGGGGGTTATGATGATGCCAGATACTGATATGGAGATGTTAAGGGGAGGTCGGTTGGTTGAGGGAGGAAAGATGAGAAGCTCATTTTGAGAAAGAGAAGAGCAATAATATAAAAAAATGCTCCTGCGCTGCCTCAACAAACAACCGGGTCGTGACAGACGATGAAACGCGTTGTACTGACCAAATAAATCTTTTGACAAATACTTTATTTGTCACGACCCGGTTGTTTGTTGAGGCAGCGCAGGAGCGTTTTTTTACATTATTGCTCTACTCCATCGTGGGTCCAATCGCGAATTGGACACAGAAGCCCTGCAGCGGACTCCCACCACCAGGGGGTCCTATTAGCACCATTGTGAAAGATCTATTGTGATCTGATAAACAGACCTGGACAAGGAGGTGTTGGTGGGACTCCTCCACATAGGAACCCCATACACCGGGTGAGTCCTTACTATTCTTTGGTTTATCCTTTATGCTCTTTAACACCATTTCCATCTTAGCCTACACTCCAAGGTAGCCCCTTACAAGCGCCTCCCTGACGTTACTATAAGTTTGAGAAAGAGGGCAGACCTGGTGTTAGAGACAGCGGACAGACAGTTGGTGGCGTTCTGGAGGACCGGCACTGTGATGTCACTGGAAGAGGTGTATAACCGGGTGTCGTCAACATAGAGATGGTACTGAAAGCCAAAACTCCTGATGGTCTGTCCAATGGGGGCGGTGTAGATGAAGAGAGAAGGGGGCCGAGAACCGAGCACAGGGGGACCCCAACAGCAAGAGAAGAAGAGGGGAGGTAGAGCCAGCAAAGCAGACACTAGAGAAGCGGTCAGAGATATAACATAATAAGAAAGTGTGTAAGGCTGAAAAATGGCAAAGGCCCATCCAGTCCTGCCTATTACCCCTCAATGGTGATCACTTGTAACACTAAAGACAGATGTCCAGAACCTCTTATATCGTATCACTATCACCGCGTCCTCAGGAGAGAGTTCCATAGTCTCACTGCTCTTACAGGAAAGACCCCCTTCTATGTTATGTAGGAAACTATCCTCTAGATGTAGAGAGCGCCCCCTTGTTACAGTCTTGGGTATAATAGAATATGGGAGAGATCTCTGTACTGACCCCGATATATTATACATAGTTATTAGAGCGCCCCCTTGTTACACTCCTGGGTATAATAGATGATTGGAGAGATCTCTGTACTGACCCCTGATAGATCTATACATAGTTATTAGAGCGCCCCCTTGTTACAGTCTGGGTTATAATGGATGATGGGAGAGATATCTGTACTGACCCTTGATATATTATACATAGTTATTAGAGCGCCTCCTTGTTACAGTCCTGGGTATAATAGATGATTGGAGAGATCTCTGTACTGACCCCTGATATATTATATATAGTTATTAGAGTGCCCCCTTGTTATAGTCCTGGGTATAATAGATGATGGGAGAGATCTCTGTGCTGACCCCTGATATATCTATACATAGTTATTAGAGCGCCCCCTTGTTACAGTCTGGGTTATAATGGATGATGGGAGAGATCTCTGTACTGACCCCTGATATATTATACATAGTTATTAGAGCGCCTCCTTGTTACAGTCCTGGGTATAATAGATGATGAGGGAGATCTCTGTACTGACCCCTGATATATTTATACATAGTTATTGGAGTGCCCCCTTGTTACAGTCCTGGGTATAATAGATGATGGGAGAGATCTCTGTACTGACCCCTGATATATCTATACATAGTTATTAGAGCGCTCCCTTGTTACTGTCCTCGGTATAATAGATGATGGGAGAGATCTCTGTACTGACCCCTGATATATCTATACATAGTTATTAGAGCGCCCTCTTGTTACAGTCTGGGTTTTAATGGATGATGGGAGAGATCTCTGTACTGACCCTGATATATTATACATAGTTATTAGAGCGCCCCCTTGTTACAGTCTGGGTTATAATGGATGATGGGAGAGATCTCTATACTAACCCCTGATATATTATACATAGTTATTAGAGTGCCTCCTTGTTACAGTCCTGGGTATAATAGATGATGGGAGAGATCTCTGTACTGACCCCTGATATATTACAGATAGTTATTAGAGCGCCCCCTTGTTACAGTCTGGGATATAATAGATGATGGGAGAGATCTCTATGCTGACCCCTGATATATCTATACATAGTTATTAGAGCACCCCCTTGTTACAGTCCTGGGTATAATAGATGATGGCAGAGATCTCTGTACTGACTCCTGATATATCTATACATAGTTATTAGAGCGCCCCCTTGTTACAGTCCTGGGTATATTAGATGATGGGAGAGATCTCTGTACTGACCCCTAATATATCTATACATAGTTATTAGAGCGCCCCCTTGTTACAGTCCCGGGTATAATAGATGTTGGGAGAGATCTCTGTACTGACTACTGATATATTATACATAGTTATTAGAGCGCCCCCTTGTTACAGTCCTGGGTATAATAGATGATAGTAGAGATCTCTGTACTGACCCCTAATATATTATACATAGTTATTAGAGCGCCCCCTTGTTACAGTTCTGGCTATAATAGATGGTAGGACACATCTCTGTACTGACCCCTGATATATCTATACATAGTTATTAGAGCACCCCCTTGTTAAATTCCTGGGCATAATAGATGATGGGAGAGATCTCTGTACTGACCCCGATATATTATACATAGTTATTAGAGCGCCCCCTTGTTACAGTCCTGGGTATAATAGATGATGGGAGAGATCTCTGTACTGACTCCTGATATATCTATACATAGTTATTAGAGCGCCCCCTTGTTGTAGTCCTGGGTATAATAGATGATGGGGGAGATCTCTGTACTGACCCCTGATATATTATACATAGTTATTCAAGTGCCCCCTTGTTACAGTCATGGGCATAATAGGTGGTAGGAGAGATCTCTGTACTGACCCGGATATATCTATACATAGTTATTACAGCGCCTCTTGTTACAGTCCTGAATATAATAGATGATGGTGGAGATCTCTGTACTGACGCCTGATATATTATACATAGTTATTATAGCGCCCCCTTGTTACATTCCTGGGTATAATAGATGATGGGAGAGATATCTGTACTGACCCCTGATATATTATACATAGTTATTAGAGCGTCCCCTTGTTACAGTCCTGGGTATAATAGATGATGGGAGAGATCTCTGTACTGACCCCTGATATATTATACATAGTTATTAGAGCGTCCTGTTGTTACAGTCCTGGGTATAATAGATGATGGGAGAGATCTCTGTACTGACTCCTGATATATTATACATAGTTATTAGAGTGCCCCCTTTTACAGTCCTGGGTATAATAGATAATAGTAGGAGAGATCTCTGTACTGACCCCTGTTATATCTATACATAGTTATTAGAGCGCCCCCTTGTTACAGTCCTGGGTATATTAGATGATGGGAGAGATCTCTGTACTGACCCCTAATATATCTATACATAGTTATTAGAGCGCCCCCTTGTTACAGTCCCGGGTATAATAGATGTTGGGAGAGATCTCTGTACTGACTACTGATATATTATACATAGTTATTAGAGCGCCCCCTTGTTACAGTCCTGGGTATAATAGATGATAGTAGAGATCTCTGTACTGACCCCTAATATATTATACATAGTTATTAGAGCGCCCCCTTGTTACAGTTCTGGCTATAATAGATGGTAGGACACATCTCTGTACTGACCCCTGATATATCTATACATAGTTATTAGAGCACCCCCTTGTTAAATTCCTGGGCATAATAGATGATGGGAGAGATCTCTGTACTGACCCCGATATATTATACATAGTTATTAGAGCGCCCCCTTGTTACAGTCCTGGGTATAATAAATGATGGGAGAGATCTCTGTACTGACTCCTGATATATCTATACATAGTTATTAGAGCGCCCCCTTGTTGCAGTCCTGGGTATAATAGATGATGGGGGAGATCTCTGTACTGACCCCTGATATATTATACATAGTTATTCAAGTGCCCCCTTGTTACAGTCATGGGCATAATAGGTGGTAGGAGAGATCTCTGTACTGACCCGGATATATCTATACATAGTTATTACAGCGCCTCTTGTTACAGTCCTAAATATAATAGATGATAGTGGAGATCTCTGTACTGACGCCTGATATATTATACATAGTTATTATAGCGCCCCCTTGTTACATTCCTGGGTATAATAGATGATGGGAGAGATCTCTGTACTGACCCCTGATATATTATACATAGTTATTAGAGCGTCCCCTTGTTACAGTCCTGGGTATAATAGATGATGGGAGAGATCTCTGTACTGACTCCTGATATATTATACATAGTTATTAGAGTGCCCCCTTGTTACAGTCCTGGGTATAATAGATAATAGTAGGAGAGATCTCTGTACTGACCCCTGATATATTATACATAGTAATTAGAGCGCCCCCTTGTTACAGTCCTTGGTATAATAGATGATGCGAGAGATCTCTGTACTGACCCCTGTTATATCTATACATAGTTATTAGTGTGCCCCCTTGTTACAGTCCTGGGGTATAATAGATGATAGTAGAGATCTCTGTACTGAGCCCTGATATATCTATACAAAGCTATTAGAGTGCCCCCTTGTTACAGTCCTGGGTATAATAGATGATGGGAGAGATCTCTGTACTGACCCCTAATATATCAATACATAGTTATTAGAGCGCCCCCTTGTTACAGTTCTGGGTATAATAGATGATGGGAGAGATCTCTGTACTGACTCCTGATATATTTATACATAGTTATTAGAGTGCCCCTTGTTACAGTCCTGGGTATAATAGATGATGGGACAGATCTCTGTACTGACCCCTGATATATCTATACATAGTTATTAGAGCGCCCCCTTGTTACAGTCCTGGGTATAATAGATGATAGGAGAGATCTCTGTACTGACCCCTGATATATCAATACATAGTTATTATGGCGCCCTCATGTTACAGTCCTGGATATCATAGATGATGGGAGAGATTTCTGTACTGACCCCTGATATATCTATACATAGTTAATAGAGCGCCCCCTTGTTACAGTCCTGGGTATAATAGATGATGGGAGAGATTTCCGTACTGCCCCCTGATATATCTATATATAGTTATTAGAGCGCCCCCTTGTTACAGTCCTGGATATAATAGATGATGGAGGAGATCTCTGTACTGACCCCTGATATATCTATACATAGTTAATAGAGCGCCCCCTTGTTACAGTCCTAGGTATAATAGATGATGGGAGAGATTTCCGTACTGCCCCCTGATATATCTATACATAGTTATTAGAGCGCCCCCTTGTTACAGTCCTGGGTATAATAGATGATGAGAGATCTCTGTACTGACCCCTGATATATCTATACATAGTTATTAGAGCGCCCCCTTGTTACAGTCCTGGGTATAATAGATGATGAGAGATCTCTGTACTGACTCCTGATATATCTATACATAGTTATTAGAGCGCCCCCTTGTTACAGTCCTGGGTATAATAGATGATGAGAGATCTCTGTACTGACTCCTGATATATTATACATAGTTATTAGAGTGCCCCCTTTTACAGTCCTGGGTATAATAAATAATAGTAGGAGTGATCTCTGTACTGACGCCTGATATATTATACATAGTTATTAGAGCGCCCCCTTGTTACATTCCTGGGTATAATAGATGATGGGAGAGATCTCTGTACTGACCCCTCATATATTATACATAGTTATTAGAGCGCGCCCTTGTTATAGTCCTGGGTATAATAGATGATGGGAGAGATCTCTGTACTGACCCCTCATATATCTATACATAGTTATTAGAGCACCCTCTTGTTATAGTCCTGGGTATAGTAGAGGATGGGAGAGATCTCTGTACTGACCCCTGATATATTATACATAGTTATTATGGTGCCATCATGTTACATTCCTGGATATCATAGATGATGGCAGAGATCTCTGTACTGACCCCTAATATATCTATACATAGTTATTAGAGCGCCCCATTGTTACAGTCCTGGGTATAATAGATGATGAGAGATCTCTGTACTGACTCCTGATATATTATACATAGTTATTAGAGCGCCCCCTTGTTACAGTCCTGGGTATAATAGATGATAGTAGAGATCTCTGTACTGACCCCTAATATATTATACATAGTTATTAGAGCGCCCCCTTGTTACAGTTCTGGCTATAATAGATGGTAGGACACATCTCTGTACTGACCCCTGATATATCTATACATAGTTATTAGAGCACCCCCTTGTTAAATTCCTGGGCATAATAGATGATGGGAGAGATCTCTGTACTGACCCCGATATATTATACATAGTTATTAGAGCGCCCCCTTGTTACAGTCCTGGGTATAATAAATGATGGGAGAGATCTCTGTACTGACTCCTGATATATCTATACATAGTTATTAGAGTGCCCCTTGTTACAGTCCTGGGTATAATAGATGATGGGACAGATCTCTGTACTGACCCCTGATATATCTATACATAGTTATTAGAGCGCCCCCTTGTTACAGTCCTGGGTATAATAGATGATAGGAGAGATCTCTGTACTGACCCCTGATATATCAATACATAGTTATTATGGCGCCCTCATGTTACAGTCCTGGATATCATAGATGATGGGAGAGATTTCTGTACTGACCCCTGATATATCTATACATAGTTAATAGAGCGCCCCCTTGTTACAGTCCTGGGTATAATAGATGATGGGAGAGATTTCCGTACTGCCCCCTGATATATCTATATATAGTTATTAGAGCGCCCCCTTGTTACAGTCCTGGATATAATAGATGATGGAGGAGATCTCTGTACTGACCCCTGATATATCTATACATAGTTAATAGAGCGCCCCCTTGTTACAGTCCTAGGTATAATAGATGATGGGAGAGATTTCCGTACTGCCCCGTGATATATCTATACATAGTTATTAGAGCGCCCCCTTGTTACAGTCCTGGGTATAATAGATGATGAGAGATCTCTGTACTGACCCCTGATATATCTATACATAGTTATTAGAGCGCCCCCTTGTTACAATCCTGGGTATAATAGATGATGAGAGATCTCTGTACTGACCCCTGATATATCTATACATAGTTATTAGAGCGCCCCCTTGTTACAGTCCTGGGTATAATAGATAATAGTAGGAGTGATCTCTGTACTGACCCCTGATATATCTATACATAGTTATTAGAGCACCCTCTTGTTATAGTCCTGGGTATAATAGATGATGGGAGAGATCTCTGTACTGACCCCTGATATATCAATACATAGTTATTATGGCGCCCTCATGTTACAGTCCTGGATATCATAGATGATGGGAGAGATTTCTGTACTGACCCCTGATATATCTATACATAGTTATTAGAGCGCCCCCTTGTTACAGTCCCGGGTATAATAGATGTTGGGAGAGATCTCTGTACTGACTACTGATATATTATACATAGTTATTAGAGCGCCCCCTTGTTACAGTCCTGGGTATAATAGATGATAGTAGAGATCTCTGTACTGACCCCTAATATATTATACATAGTTATTAGAGCGCCCCCTTGTTACAGTTCTGGCTATAATAGATGGTAGGACACATCTCTGTACTGACCCCTGATATATCTATACATAGTTATTAGAGCACCCCCTTGTTAAATTCCTGGGCATAATAGATGATGGGAGAGATCTCTGTACTGACCCCGATATATTATACATAGTTATTAGAGCGCCCCCTTGTTACAGTCCTGGGTATAATAAATGATGGGAGAGATCTCTGTACTGACTCCTGATATATCTATACATAGTTATTAGAGCGCCCCCTTGTTGCAGTCCTGGGTATAATAGATGATGGGGGAGATCTCTGTACTGACCCCTGATATATTATACATAGTTATTCAAGTGCCCCCTTGTTACAGTCATGGGCATAATAGGTGGTAGGAGAGATCTCTGTACTGACCCGGATATATCTATACATAGTTATTACAGCGCCTCTTGTTACAGTCCTGAATATAATAGATGATGGTGGAGATCTCTGTACTGACGCCTGATATATTATACATAGTTATTATAGCGCCCCCTTGTTACATTCCTGGGTATAATAGATGATGGGAGAGATCTCTGTACTGACCCCTGATATATTATACATAGTTATTAGAGCGTCCCCTTGTTACAGTTATGGGTATAATAGATGATGGGAGAGATCTCTGTACTGACTCCTGATATATTATACATAGTTATTAGAGTGCCCCCTTTTACAGTCCTGGGTATAATAGATAATAGTAGCAGAGATCTCTGTACTGACCCCTGATATATCTATACATAGTTTTTAGAGCACCCCCTTGTTACAGTTCTGGGTATAATAGATGATGGGAGAGATCTCTGTACTGACTCCTGATATATTATACATAGTTATTAGAGTGCCCCCTTTTACAGTCCTGGGTATAATAGATAATAGTAGGAGAGATCTCTGTACTGACCCCTGTTATATCTATACATAGTTATTAGAGCGCCCCCTTGTTACAGTCCTGGGTATATTAGATGATGGGAGAGATCTCTGTACTGACCCCTAATATATCTATACATAGTTATTAGAGCGCCCCCTTGTTACAGTCCTGGGTATAATAGATGATGGCAGAGATCTCTGTATGACCCCTGACATATCTATACATAGTTATTAGAGCGCCCCCTTATTACAGTCCTGCGTATAATAGATGATGGGAGAGATCTCTGTACTGACCCCTGATATATCTATACATAGTTATTAGAGCGCCCCCTTGTTACAGTCCTGGGTATAATAGATGGTGAAAGAGATCTCTGTACTGACCCCTGATATATTATACATAGTTATTGGAGTGCCCCCTTGTTACAGTCCTGGGTATAATAGATGATGGGAGAGATCTCTGTACTGACCGCTGTTATATTATACATAGTTATTGGAGTGCCCCCTTGTTACAGTCCTGGGTATAATAGATGGTGAGAGAGATCTCTGTACTGACCCCTGATATATTATACATAGTTATTGGAGTGCCCCCTTGTTACAGTCCTGGGTATAATAGATGATGGGAGAGATCTCTGTACTGACCCCTGATATATTATACATAGTTATTAGAGCGCCCCCTTGTTACAGTCCTGGGTATAATAGATGGTGAAAGAGATCTCTGTACTGACCCCTGATATATTATACATAGTTATTGGAGTGCCCCCTTGTTACAGTCCTGGGTATAATAGATGATGGGAGAGATCTCTGTACTGACCCCTGATATATTATACATAGTTATTGGAGTGCCCCCTTGTTACAGTCCTGGGTATAATAGATGATGGGAGAGATCTCTGTACTGACCCCTGATATATTATACATAGTTATTAGAGCGCCCCCTTGTTACAGTCCTGGGTATAATAGATGGTGAAAGAGATCTCTGTACTGACCCCTGATATATTATACATAGTTATTGGAGTGCCCCCTTGTTACAGTCCTGGGTATAATAGATGATGGGAGAGATCTCTGTACTGACCCCTGATATATCTATACATAGTTATTAGAGTGCCCCCTTGTTACAGTCCTGGGTATAATAGATGGTGAGAGAGATCTCTCTACTGACCCCTGATATATTGTACATAGTTATTAGAGCGCCCCCTTGTTAAATGGTTGGAGAAACATGGCTGCCCTCTGCCAGAAACAGCTCCATTCCTGTCCATGGTTTTATCTGGTATTGCGGCCCGGCTACCTTGGCGGTGTGTGGTGCGGCCTCTGTAATGAAGCAGCCATATTTTCTGCTCAGGTGGTCTGGCTGCGGTGCACATTATATGCTTCGGGGTGTGTGTGGGGGGGGGGGGGGGTGCATCTCGTTGTCCCAGAAATGATTCATACTGAGAAGATTCTTTCGCTTCTTCTTCACGATTTGCTGATTTCTACTTCAAACATAGAAGAATTTCACCGACACGAAACCCGCAGAAATGCAAAGTGTGAAATCACCTTGTTGGAGTCGTGGAGCCTCGGGGCGCCGGCCGCAGAATAACACATCCAGCAATTAGCATTACCTAATTAATGGCATGGGAACAGAATTCTCTTTAACCCCTTAAGGACAGAAGGACCTTTTTTGAATTTTCTTCTCCAGTTTTCGAAAGCCGCAACATTTTGTCTTTTCCACGCATGGAATGAACCGGAGATATAGGGTCGTGTTTTGGGGGACAAATGACTCTTATTGCATTTTATGAGAGGTGAGGGGGACACAAAAAGATAATTCACTGGAAAAGAGCCAAAAATGCAATACCTGATAAGGTGCAGAGCGGCACAACGGCCGTAGGACCCAACAGTATGCAGCAAGCCAGACTATAACCGGAGGAGGTGAGCTGCCCACTGCAGACCTACAGCCGCCCGCAGTGGACAGTTTAGCCCCTCCGGTTGTAGTCTGGCTTGCTGCATACTGTTGGGTCCTATGGCCATTGTGCCGCTCTCATGGCGATTGTTCCCGCTTAGCGCTGATCGTGCCACTCTTATGGTGATCGTGCCCACTTAGTAGTGATCGTGCCCGCTTAGCGGTGATCGTGCCCACTTAGTAGTGATCGTGCCGCTCTTATGGTGATCGTGCCCGCTTAGCGGTGATCGTGCCGCTCTTATGGTGATCGTGCCCACTTAGCGGTGATCGTGCCCACTTAGTGGTGATCGTGCCGCTCTTATGGTGATCGTGCCCACTTAGCGGTGATCGTGCCCACTTAGTGGTGATCGTGCCGCTCTTATGGTGATCGTGCCCACTTAGCGGTGATCGTGCCCACTTAGTGGTGATCGTGCCCACTTAGTGGTGATCGTGCCGCTCTTATGGTGATCGTGCCCACTTAGTGGTGATCGTGCCGCTCTTATGGTGATCGTGCCCACTTAGCGGTGATCGTGCCCACTTAGTGGTAATCGTGCCGCTCTTATGGTGACCGTGCCCACTTAGCGGTGATCGTGACCGCTTAGCGGTGATCGTGCCGCTCTTATGGTGATCGTGCCCACTTAGTGGTGATCGTGCCCACTTAGAGGTGATCGTGCCCACTTAGAGGTGATCGTGCCGCTCTTATGGTGATTGTGCCCACTTAGCGGTGATCGTGCCCACTTAGTGGTGATCGTGCCGCTCTAATGGTGATCGTGCCCACTTAGCGGTGATCGTGCCTACTTAGTGGTGATCGTGCCGCTCTTATGGTGATCGTGCCTCCTTAGTGGTAATCGTGCCCACTTAGTGGTGATCGTGCCCACTTAGAGGTGATCGTACCCACTTAGAGGTGATCGTGCCGCTCTTATAGTGATCGTGCCTGCTTAGCGGTGATCGTGCCCACTTAGTGGTGATCGTGCCGCTCTTATGGTGATCATGCCTCCTTAGCGGTGATCGTGCCCACTTAGTTGTGATCGTGCCGCTCTTATGGTGATTGTGCCCACTTAGTGGTGATCGTGCCGCTCTTATGGTGATCGTGCCCGCTTAGCGGTGATCGTGCCCACTTAGTGGTGATCGTGCCGCTCTTATGGTGATCGTGCCTCCTTAGCGGTGATCGTGCCCACTTAGTTGTGATCGTGCCGCTCTTATGGTGATCGTGCCCACTTAGTGGTGATCGTGCCGCTCTTATGGTGATCGTGCCCGCTCTTATGGTGATCATGCCTCCTTAGCGGTGATCGTGCCCACTTAGTTGTGATCGTGCCGCTCTAATGGTGATCGTGCCCACTTAGTGGTGATCGTGCCGCTCTTATGGTGATCGTGCCCACTTAGTGGTGATCGTGCCGCTCTTATGGTGATCGTGCCCGCTCTTATGGTGATCATGCCTCCTTAGCGGTGATCGTGCCCACTTAGCGGTGATCGTGCCGCTCTAATGGTGATCGTGCCGCTCTAATGGTGATCGTGCCTACTTAGTGGTGATCGTGCCGCTCTTATGGTGATCGTGCCTCCTTAGCGGTGATCGTGCCCACTTAGTTGTGATCGTGCCGCTCTTATGGTGATCGTGCCCACTTAGTGGTGATCGTGCCGCTCTTATGGTGATCGTGCCCGCTTAGCGGTGATCGTGCCCACTTAGTGGTGATCGTGCCGCTCTTATGGTGATCGTGCCTCCTTAGCGGTGATCGTGCCCACTTAGTTGTGATCGTGCCGCTCTTATGGTGATCGTGCCCACTTAGTGGTGATCGTGCCGCTCTTATGGTGATCGTGCCCGCTCTTATGGTGATCATGCCTCCTTAGCGGTGATCGTGCCCACTTAGTTGTGATCGTGCCGCTCTAATGGTGATCGTGCCCACTTAGTGGTGATCGTGCCGCTCTTATGGTGATCGTGCCCACTTAGTGGTGATCGTGCCGCTCTTATGGTGATCGTGCCCGCTCTTATGGTGATCATGCCTCCTTAGCGGTGATCGTGCCCACTTAGCGGTGATCGTGCCGCTCTAATGGTGATCGTGCCGCTCTAATGGTGATCGTGCCTACTTAGTGGTGATCGTGCCGCTCTTATGGTGATCGTGCCTCCTTAGTGGTAATCGTGCCCACTTAGTGGTGATCGTGCCGCTCATGGTGATCATGCCTCCTTAGCGGTGATCGTGCCCACTTAGTTGTGATCGTGCCGCTCTAATGGTGATCGTGCCCACTTAGCGGTGATCGTGCCGCTCTAATGGTGATCGTGCCCACTTAGCGGTGATCGTGCCCACTTAGTGGTGATCGTGCCGCTCTTATGGTGATCATGCCTCCTTAGCGGTGATCGTGCCCACTTAGTTGTGATCGTGCCGCTCTTATGGTGATCGTGCCCACTTAGTGGTGATCGTGCCGCTCTTATGGTGATCATGCCTCCTTAGCGGTGATCGTGCCCACTTAGTGGTGATCGTGCCGCTCTTATGGTGATCGTGCCCACTTAGTGGTGATCATGCCGCTCTGCACCTTATCAGGTGTTGCATTTCTGGCTTGTGAATTATGAGAGGTGAAATGAGCAAAAACAGCATTTATACTGTATATATTTTGAGTATTGCCGGCCTCTGTTGTTTGTACAGTTATGGGTATAGATGCAGCTTTACCCAATATGTATCTTTTTCATCACCTATTTTTTTATCTTTGTACATTTTTTGACCATTTTCTTCAGTGTGTCTGGGGACTTGAACCTGCAGTCCTATGATCACTCAGATACTGCAGTCCTTCTGTACTTCAGTGTATTGTCTCCAGCTATGGTAGGCCTGGAAGACACTGTTAGGCCTCCTGTTGCTATGGCAACTGATTGACCCTCTGTTTTTGCACTGCGGAGGGTCAATAGTGTGACAGAGGAAGCTCCTCACAGGCTGCAGTCAGCACTGACCATGGCAGCTAAACTACGGTGACAGAGCGGGACAAAGGGGTGTGGTCAGGGGTGGAGTAGAAGGGTGGGGTCAGGGGGTGGGGTAGAGGGGTGTGGTCAGGGGCGGGGCTTAAAGACATATGACTTTTACCTCTGTCGTTATATAGAGTACAGGGCGGTTCAAAAAAGACCAGGAGCAAATTCTGCAGCTAAAAACCAGTCACAATCCGCACCGCTGGTGGCGGCCGGCAGCGGATGTCACACCACCAGACTACGCGGACATACAATGTATCAGGGTGCTGGTTGTGAACCTCTAGATCTGCTGGTAGGTCACTTTGTATTTGGAGCAGATATCCAATATAAACAAGCCTACAGGTCTCGTTTGTCTGTCTTTCCCTCTGTTTGTTTGTCTGTCTGTCTTTTTCTGTGTCTGTCTCTCACTCTGGTTGTCACCTTCTGTCTGTTTGTCTCTCTCTCTCTGTCTCTATATCCCTCTCTCTCTGTCTCTCATTCGCTTTCTCTGGGTCTCTCTCTAGCTCTCTGTCTGTCTGTCTACAGCTCTCGTTCTGTCTGTCTATTGCTCTCTCTCTGTTTCTATATCGCTCTCTCTGTCTCTATCGCTCTTTCTCTCTCTGTCTCTCTATCGCTATCTCTCTCTCTTGCTGTTTCTCTCTGTCTCTCTATCGCTATCTCTCTCTCTCTGTGTTTCTCTCCCTCTGTCTCTCTGTGTTTCTCTCTGTATCTCTCTCCGTGTCTCTCTCTCTCGCTTTTTATCTGTCTGTTTCTCTGTCTCTCTCTCTTTCTCTCTCCCTCTCTCTGTCTCTTTAACTCGCTGTCTCTCTCTCTCTCTGCCTCTCTCACTCTTTGTCTGTTTCTCTCTCTCTCTGCCTCTCTCTTGCTCTTTCTCTGTCTCTCTCTCTCTCTTTCTCTCTGTCTCTCTCTCTCGGGCAGTGTACGGTGCAGCTTATCAGTGTATGCAGTGTTGCTTAGCAACGCTTCCCTCATTCCAGCGCATGCCTGAAGCACAGCAGCGCCCCCCATAGATGTAACATTGTAACTTCCACCCGCCTGACAGTCCCTGAATGTATTACATCCCATGTGATGATGCCCCGATGGCAGTGAGCGTGTGTCATCTAATGACCAACATCATCCAAAGTTACAGCAAAGTGCGGGGCAAGAACAAGCCTGGAGGCGGATTTATATAAGATGCGGCGCTCCCCCTCACCTCCTCCGAAGGCTCCCTGCTGTCCGCGCTCCCCTCACCTCTTCTGAAGGCTCCCCGCTGTCCGCACTCACCTCCTCCGAAGGCTCCCCGCTGTCCGCACTCACCTCCTCCGAAGGCTCCCCGCTGTGCGCGCTCCCCTCACCTCCTCCGAAGGCTCCCCGCTGTCCGCGCTCCCCTCACCTCCTCCGAAGGCTCCCCGCTGTCCGCGCTCCCCTCACCTCTTCCGAAGGCTCCCCGCTGTCCGCACTCACCTCCTCCGAAGGCTCCCCGCTGTGCGCGCTCCCCTCACCTCCTCCGAAGGCTCCCCGCTGTGCGCGCTCCCCTCACCTCCTCCGAAGGCTCCCCGCTGTGCGCGCTCCCCTCACCTCCTCCGAAGGCTCCCCGCTGTCAGCGCTCCCCTCACCTCCTCCGAAGGCTCCCCGCTGTCAGCGCTCCCCTCACCTCCTCCGAAGGCTCCCCGCTGTCAGCGCTCCCCTCACCTCCTCCGAAGGCTCCCCGCTGTCAGCGCTCCCCTCACCTCCTCCGAAGGCACCCCACTGTCAGCGCTCCCCTCACCTCCTCCGAAGGCTCTCCACTGTCAGTGCTCCCCTCAGTTCTTCCGAAGGCTCCCCGCTGTCAGCGCTCCCCTCACCTCCTCCAAAGGCTCCCCGCTGTCAGTGCTCCCCTCACCTCCTCCAAGGGCTTTCTGCTGTCAGCGCTCCCCTCACCTCCTCCGAAGGCTCCCCACTGTCGGCGCTCCCCTCACCTCCTCCGAAGGCTCTCCACTGTCAGTGCTCCCCTCAGTTCTTCCGAAGGCTCCCCGCTGTTAGCACTCCCCCTCACCTCCTCCGAAGACTTCCTGCTGTCAGAGTTCCCCCTCACCTCCTCCGAAGGCTCCCCACTGTCCGCACTCCGCTCATGTCCTCCAAAGATTTTTCGCTGTCCGCGCTCCCCTCACCTCCTCCGAAGGCTCCCCACTGTCCGCGCTCCCCTCACCTCCTCCGAAGGCTCCTTGCTGTCCGCGCTCCCCTCACCTCCTCCGAAGGCTCCCCACTGTCCGCGCTCCCCTCACCTCCTCCGAAGGCTCCTTGCTGTCCACGCTCCCCTCACCTCCTCCAAAGGCTTCCCGCTGCCTACGCGCCCTGATTTCTGGTTCACACCGGCCTGTAGTGGCCTCACCTGACCAGCATCATCTAACCAGGCCGCTGGGAACTGAAAGCCGGGCAGCAGTGACAGCGGAAAGCCTACGGAGGAGGTGATGGGGAGCGCAGCATAGTATGAAATCACTAGTAAAGGTATCCCCTATATCAGCCCCAGTAGTAAGAATGACCCCCACCGTAGCCCCAGTAGTAATAGGGACTCAGGGCTCCTTCACACTGGCGATGGCGGTGTCGCCACAGTTTTGCTCCCCAGCTGTCTGAGCGGCAGCCATGCTTTTCTCTTGCACGATTTTGCCACAATAAAGACAAAAGGAGTTTCTAATGGTAAAAAAAAATGCATCACATGAAAACCGCAACACTGTGCGCTGGGGTGTGATAAAACGGAGGCGCCACAGGGAGATAAAGGCAAGCACAAGGCAGAAAGACAGAGCAGCCGCCATGTTTTTCTCACTCCGCATCACTGATGCGAAGGAAACCATTGAAAATCAGTTTGACTCGCCAGTGTAAAGCCCCCCGGAGCAGGCGGCACACGGGACCCCTTAATGTGATTGGTCTTCCCTCTAGAAGAGGCACTCGTGTAGGTCCTACGCTGAGGACAGTTCCGGGTCGGCTGAAGAATCCTTCAGAACATCTGCCTGGAGGATCGGGGGTCTTGGTGGCAGCACTGGCTGTCCGTCGGGAAGACCTGGAGCCAGTAGGAAGAGAAGCGGGACCCCGACAGCCAGAGATGGAATGAAGACCTGGCGTCACTGCGCTCTTCTCCCCAAATTAGGCTAGAGTCTCGGTATTGGCTTACACGGTTGGTCGTAGGTTTGGCGGTCTGTAGGGCGGAGTCTCCAACGGGTTTCATATGCTGCTGATGACCTCTATGCACTAATTACAGTTGGGTGACGGTAAAATAAATGGTGCGGCTTCTTATGATCCAGATTGTGGGGTTTGTGTGACGCACAGGAGCGGCCATACTGTGGGGGTGCAGTAAGTCTGCAGTGGGGAGGATGGGGGACCCTCGGGATTGGCTGTGTCTCAGCAGTCGGACCCCCACCAGTCAGTAAGTAATCCGCTATCCTGTGGACGCCCTGCAGGTGATTGTGGTGCCCCTCTGGTTGATAATGAGGGTCCTGGATGTGGGTTTTCTATAACAACCCTTAGAGGGGTATTCCTGGACTTCATCAGTAGGTGGCCGACAGGGACCCCCGCTGTCAGTGCAGGAAGCAGAATGTGTTGGCCAGGTTGGGACTGCCGGGGCCCCAACGGGATGAGCCGCTGCTCTACGGTCAGCGCATTCTGCTTCCTGCACTGACCGCCGCCCAGGAACCAGCTGATCGGTGGGGATCTGAGGGGCGATCCCAACAATCATCTGTTGATCGCCTCTTGTTCATCGATAACAAAAACCCATTTCATGTCCGCATCCATCCAACCAGACCAGCTCTCGCTGTTAACCCTTCATGCCCCAGGACGCACATGGATAGCCCGGGCATGCAGGGTTTATATGGAGTAGGACTGGGAGTGGATCCTGCATCTTACAAGGTGGGTGCTGGCCATCTCTGACAGCTGGGACCTGCCTGCAACAGCCGGGATCAGCGTTTATGATGAATAGGGCTGTTAACTTTATAAATGCCCTGTTCAGTGTTCAGGGGTCCTGGTTCCCAAATGGCCCCCACGCAGTGAGATTGTGGGTTGCCATGGCAGCCGGGGACCTTCTGAAGGCCTGAAGGCCGTCATAACTGATTGCCTATCAAGGTGCTCCCACGGCTGATAAGACGGCCCGTCAGGTCGTGCTATAAGGTAATACTGTTACACTGTACTGCAGGAGCGATCAAACCGCCGCAAGTTCAAGGCCCCCGGGGGCCAAAAATGGTAAAAAAAGTATATTAATTATTAGAACGAATTAAAGGTAATAAAAGTTTTAAAAACAAACCTTTCCCAATATTTATAATAAAGATCAAAACAGCAAAAACCTCCAAATCCGATTTGGTAACTCTGCGTCCAGAAAACCCCATCTACGAAATGAAGGCATTATTTACCCGCACGGAGATCGCCAGAAACACGCAGAGCGCCAGAAACACGCAGAGCGCCAGAACTGCTCGCCCCGACTCAGAGACAATGGAGTAACAAGTGATCAAACCGTTGTATGAACGCCATGATGGTGCTGATAGAAACCGCCGGACGTCCCGCAGGCAATGAGCCGCGCACAACTGTGTCGATGGAGGATAAAACCGTTACGGCCGCGGCAAATAAGTCGCTTTCTTCCCAAAGATATTTTAGTTTTGAAAAGTGGTGCAGAAAAAAAAATCCGGTATAATTTGGCATCGCAGTAATGGAGGCGCAGAATAAAGCATCTGGTCATTGGCGCAGTGTGGACACCGTAAAAACACCACCGCCCCAAGGATGGCCGAACCGCACTTTTTTCACTTAGAATCCTCTTAAAGGTCCTCAGTACATTATATGGCATCCCTGAGAGACAACTCGCCCCGCGACAAACAACAAGCCTCCGACCGCGACGCATAGATGAGAGCTCTGCGGCTGCCGCAGCGTACACGGCCGGCAGTATCGCCGCTCTAGATGCGCGCTTTTCCATATTGTTAATTAAACACTGAAGACAGCGGTGAACGCCCAAAATACGGGAGTATTCACGAACGGCGTGAAGCCTCCTGCTGCGGTTTCTTGCCTCCGCAGATCCGGAAAGATCCCATTTAACCCTCCAAAGAACTGAAGACACGAAGGACCTTCACACAGACTCTGCAGACGAGGCGCCGGCCGGCGCAATGCATCTGCTCTTATTTTCACGTAACGGACAGAGAGTCCCAGTTCCCGTGCGCGGCGCGGCGTCCTCCTCGGCTTCCCAGAAGGGCTCATCAGGCGGCCGGGAAATCTGCGCTGAAAATTACCACAAAAATGTACAGTGACAACATGACAGGAACCGTCTGACAACGGCTGCCACCCACGGACGGCCCTGCAGCCGTAACTTCCTGCCAGAGAGAAACTTTTTTGGAACTTCAGTTTCCCGTCAGAAGCGCGAAAGTCGTCATCGTTAACTATTATTACCCCATGACTCGTATGAGGAGATCCATGCTGAGAAATGCCGTCCGCTTCCGTCAGCGTTGCAATTTCTGCTCAGTGCCGCCAGTACAACAAAGGGTGCAATATGAAGTAGCGCAACACGCAGCGCCACTCATCCGGCGACACGCAACGCTCCTCCTCCTGCGACACGTGGCGCTCCTCCTCCGGCAAGAAGACTCAAATGGCCATGCTCCTCTGGGTAATATGCAAATAAGGGAGATGGAATAACACCTCCACAGCGCCACCTATTGGAAGGCAGCATTCCTTCAAGCCAAAGTTAGACTCTTTATACAAGCCTTGTAACAATGACTGGGAATTAAAAGCAAAGACAGAATCCATCCACAGACAGCTGTTTCAGGGTGCCCTTCATCAGCGTTCATGCATTATTTGCATATTACCCTTACTCATCATCTAGGTGCTCTCCCTAAGGAGGATAGATAGCGTTTCTGACCCCATGCCCTTCATTAGCAAAGCCAGAAACCTGCTGCACACTGATGAGGGGCGAACACCCTGAAACAGCTGTCTGCGCATGGATTCTGGCTTGGCTTTTAATTCCCAGTCATTGTTACAAGGCTTGTATAAAGAGTCTAACTGTGGCTTGCAGGAATGCTGCCTTCCAATAGGTGGCGCTGAGAAAGTATTGTCCCATCTCCCCTATTTACAGCTGAATTAAAGCAGGTGGATTTATTTTGTGGATGTTTTGGTCTGAACAACAAATCCCAGCGGCTCCATTTTGCTGCAGTTCCCACATGGAGGACTTCCATTATAAAGTGAACTGCAGACGGGCCGTGGATTCTGCGGAAAAGCGTGATATTTAAGGAAGTCTCTGAGCGCAGGCCAGCATTTCCGCATACATGCGCAGTGAAGACCCTACAGGTACGCACAGTCCTCGGCCGCCGGCAGGGCTGGACTCCTCTCTGCTCTCCCGCATGCGGATTCCGAGCCGCCTGTAGACATGAGGCCCAAGGCTAAGGCTCTATCCAGAGTGGAGGCACTGACTAGAAGAAGCTCCCTGGTGCCAATGAGCGGAGGTGCCCAGTCTCCGTGTGCCATACGGGTTGGCACCAGAGCCTGTTGGGTCACACTGGCATCGGTAAGTGATGGACAGGTAGTTTATTACCTGCAGGCTATTGCAGACCTCCGGCTGCAGATCGGACCGAACATTCCGGAAGGAAAGTGCTGCATGTCCGTGAGTCGGTCATCCGGGTGAAAAGCGAACAGACCCAATTGCAGTCCCTGGGGTCCGCCCGGCGCTGTGTGGTTCCATCCAGAGAGAGAACCGGTTGGCCGTGGAGATTCCCTCTTCGTGGTCCAGGTTCATGTAGTCCATTTGCTGTCCATGTGCTGTCCGTGCGCTGTCCATGGGCAGTCAGTGTGCTGCCCGTATGCTCTATGCAGTTCATTCGCTGTCCATTCGCTGTCCGTGCGCTGTCCATGGGCAGTCAGTATGCTGTCCGTATGCTCTATGCAGACCATTCGCTGTCCGTGCGCTGTCCATGGGCAGTCAGTGTGCTGTCCGTATGCTCTATGCAGTCCATTCGCTGTCCATGGGCAGTCAACGTGCTGTCCGTATGCTCTATGCAGTCCATTCGCTGTCCATGTGCTGTCCGTGCGCTGTCCATGGGCAGTCAGTGTGCTGTCCGTATGCTCCATGCAGTCTATTCGCTGTCCATGTGGTGTCCGTGCGCTGTCCATGGGCAGTCAGTGTGCTGTCCGTATGCTCCATGCAGTCTATTCGCTGTCCATGTGCTGTCCGTGCGCTGTCCATGGGCAGTCAGTGTGCTGTTCGTATGCTCTATGCAGTCCATTCGCTGTCCGTGCGCTGTCCATGGGCAGTCAGTGTGCTGTCCGTATGCTCTATGCAGTCCATTCGCTGTCCATGTGCTGTCCGTGCGCTGTCCATGGGCAGTCAGTGTGCTGTCCGTATGCTCTATGCAGTCCATTCGCTGTCCATGTGCTGTCCGTGCGCTGTCCATGGGCAGTCAGTGTGCTGTCCGTATGCTCCATGCAGTCTATTCGCTGTCCATGTGCTGTCCGTGCGCTGTCCATGGGCAGTCAGTGTGCTGTCCGTATGCTCTATGCCGTCCATCCGCTGTCCATGCGCTGTCCATGGGCAGTCAGTGTGCTGTCCGTATGCTCTATGCAGTCCATTCGCTGTCCATGTGCTGTCCGTGCGCTGTCCATGGGCAGTCAGTGTGCTGTCCGTATGCTCTATGCAGTCCATTCGCTGTCCATGTGCTGTCCGTGCGCTGTCCATGGGCAGTCAGTGTGCTGTCCGTATGCTCCATGCAGTCTATTCGCTGTCCATGTGCTGTCCGTGCGCTGTCCATGGGCAGTCAGTGTGCTGTCCGTATGCTCTATGCAGTCCATCCGCTGTCCGTGCGCTGTCCATGGGCAGTCAGTGTGCTGTCCGTATGCTCTATGCAGTCCATTCGCCGTACATGGATCATTAAAGAATCGGTCTTGTTTCAGGTTTTTTTGTGGACAAGAACAACATGGCAGACCGAGAAAACAGCGACGGCGCAGAGCGAGCCGCAGACTGGGGGCTGTCCCACCGCTGTATGCGCCAATATAACCCATTCATCTCCATCCTTCATTCACGTTCCCTTCTCCATACAAACACACGGAGCGCTCCCTACTTTGTGCCCAGAGAAGCCTATTGTTAGTAGCGCAAATGCGCACGGAGATGTGTACAATACACGGGGAGTTGACCACAACTGGACCTCCTGAGGTTAAACCGCCCTTTATATCGGGGTGGGCTGCGTATATACCCGCCCCGCGTGCACAGAGACGTACAGTACGATGCCCCAAAGCACGCGCAAATCCACCTCATTCATAGCGCGAATACGTTGTGCTGAGGCTCGCGCATTTGTGCACAGAGCTTAATGACCCAACTGTGCAGCAGGCCTGACGCCGGCCGGGGGCGCCGCTGCTCCGCTCCCCGTATTGTCGCACTGCTGTCCGTGGCAGGAGTCGGCGCCTTGGTTCCTTTATTTCTCACACGAGCGTTTGTGCAAAAGGCTCAACTTTTTGCGCAGTGAAGGTCACACAATTACACGTGTTTTAGTGCACGTTAGTGTAGTTTTTGTGCTGCCGGGGACCATTGACTTTGGCGCAGGACACACCCGCACCATTATTAAAAAGGCTGGGAGCCAGTGTCACATGATGTGGGGTGGATGAAGCCAGAGGTAGGAGCGATCGGGTCCCAGTTAGGGGTGTCAGCTTTATCACGAAACAATACTGGCCATAATAAAAGGGGCGTGGCTTATTACGGCACATTATCGGCCCTCCGGGCACCCGGTGCCTCTAGTGATCGCAGCCTCGCTGGTCGCTGCATCGCTTGACACAGTGGCCCCAGTAGAAATAGCGACCCCCCCAGTAATATGAACCCCACAATAATAGTAACCCCCCCAGAAATAGTAGTCCCCCCCTCAGTAGTAATAGTCCCCCCAACCCATATAAGACACGCCCCCCCCCCCTACTTCCAACCCAAAATTCTGGAAAAACAAATTTACACAAAAATAACCCCCAACTACACAACACCGAAGAGAACAAACACCCATACTCCCCGTCGCTCCTGCAGGCTGGCGCAATGTCCTCCATCAGCCAATTAGAAGCCGGCGCTGGCTAGCCAATCAGAGCATTATCTTTGCTGGAGGTGGGGAACTCAAGCCCCGTTTCCAGAAAGAAATGCTCTGCCGGCACGGAGGACATCGCTGCAGCCTGCAGGAGCGACGGGGACCCGCAAGCACACCGGAACACCGGCGGTAGGGGAGTATTAGACCCCCCAGTGTGATTACCAGCGGGGAGCTGAGGCACCTCGTTTGGGGATCACTGAGGATGCCCGCCTCGGTGTCAGATGGGCGGTCGGGCTGGTATGCAAAAATACCGGCCAGTAAAAAACAAATACCGGCCTGGCGGGCACAATACGGCTGGGTGGCACCCCGACTGGCAGATGCAGCACGTCAGGGAAGTGTTTGGGGTGAGGCGCTCAGGACTCCACTTTGGAGGTTTTGTCGGGTATTGCTTTCTTTTAGAAATGGCAAAATCTGGTACTTCATTAGTTCTGTTATCCGGTGAAGCAGTTGATGAGCGGCCTCCTGCGCCCCTGATCGCCGCTCCGCCATCACACTTAGACAGGCTGGTGGAAGTACTGCCTAATGTGCAGATGATCGGTCAGACGGGCCTTCGGGCGGCGGACGTCGGGGCGTTAGGGAGGAGTCAAACCGCCGTAATGTGATGAGAGCAAATAAATACAAACAGCCAAGATGGGTGAAGGGGGGGGGGGGGGGGTTTGCTAATATCTGGCGGTTAGTATTCGCCGGCGTCGTGTGTCCACGCCCGCAGGGACCCCGTGCTTTGTTGGTCCATGTGCCTGCTTCCCTAAAAATAAGACCTACCTGTAAATAAGCCCCAGCGTGATTCTTCGGGATTATGTAGGATGCTTGAACTATAAGCCCGAGTCACAGGGAATAACAATATATATATATATACACCGTCCCGAGAGCCATACAGGGCGAAGGTAACATCTCTGGAGCAAAACTTACTGTAAGAGCCGGCCTGGCCTTCGGGTAAAAGGCGCACGGTCCTGGTCTCGCTCCCGAGGTATGATGGTCCCAGGCGTTGGGATGCCATGGGTTTACATTCGCACTCCTGTAGTCTTGGAGCCGCTGCGTCCCGGGGGCAATAAGATGGGGGCGCCAAGTCTTCGTTCACTTCAGGAATGAAGTATCGTTGGACCCTCTTCTGTTTGCCGGCCGGATGAGGGCAGACGATCGCGTTAGTCCGGAAATGTGGGATTGGACAGATCAGAGTTTGAAATGTTTTGGCGCAGTTGTAGCGGCACGAGGTGGAGGGGCTGACGGACGGGTAGTCACCGGAACACATTAATATGTTGTGGGACCGTTAAACAAGGTCCCGATACGGCGATGGTGGGTTCACATGTTCCTCCATTATTATGGTCGCTGCCAACACTGAGATATAGGCAGAGAATTTGGAGAAGAGTTAACCAGGCGGTAGAACGCTCAGGCCGGGGGGCCGGGGGGGCTTTAAGACCTTTGTTCCAGGCTTCTATAGGAAGGATATATTACACTTGTCACTCTGTAGCAGCGCACCGCAGATACCGGATACTTGGACTATGGATTTACAGTAGAAGATTGAGGATCTGGGGTTTGTTGGGGGACCTGTCATTAGTGGGTGGTCAATAGTGGACGCCCATAGAGGACGCCCATAGAGGACGCCCATAGAGGACGCCCATAGAGGACGCCCATAGAGGACGCCCATAGTGGACGCCCATAGTGGACGCCCATAGTGGACGCCCATAGTGGACGCCCATAGTGGACGCCCATAGTGACGCCATGGCCCTGTGGGGGATTGGTGGGTGGGCAGGTAGACTTGGGGAGAATTTGGTGGTGGTAAACTTGTGCCTGTATGCCGGAGCTCACAGGAGGCGTTCTGGTTATTATCGGTTACACCGCGCCCTTTTTATCCAATATTGGGGTCTGTTCTTCATATGGTTTTAATAAAGTGTAAAATCCCGCGTACCTGACGGACTTGCCCTTTCCTGGCGGCTACAAAGGTATCGCGTTCGGCCTGCAGCTTACCTGCCATCGCAACAGGAAGACGAAAAACCATTTTGACAGAGTTGATTTAAATACCCAAAAAGGATGAGCCCGGCGGTGGGCCTTCCACTTTGTGGGGAATCCCTGCGGCCCACAGACAGCCATCTGAGTAACAGGTCACCATGTTGGACGACGTCTCCAGCTTTTATAGAAGACCCCCCCAGACTACCCAGGGAGCAGTGCCCGAAACTCCACCCCTTAAAGGGAATGTGCACCCATTAACCCCAAAATGGGCAGAATGGGGAATAAGAGGGGAAAGAAAGGGGGAGGTGAGGCCCCAAAACAGTAAGGCCTCATGTCCACTAGCTAAATGGAATTGGGGATTCCGCAGCAGATTTTGCCCATGGGGAATCACTGGCCATCCGCGGGTCCATTAAATTCATTTTTGCACCCGCGGATGGCATTTTCAAAAGAATTGCGTTTTTCACGCGTGGGAGAAAAAACGCGGCATGCTCCGCGGCAGATTCTGCATGGATTGTATTTTTCAAGTGGACATGAGGCCTAAGACCCATTCCGCAGTCAAAGGCTCAGCGGCTACCCACCTGCGGACCTACTGGTTAAAAAACCTGTCTTCTGCGTAACGATAAATATCTGTAATATCACCCACTGTACGAGATCAGCCGCAGCCGGGGGGCTTTAGGAGTTAGCTGAACCACTACAGATGTTCTCAGGAATGCTGCAGCTAGGTTTAGGAGTTAACACCAAAACCTCTGGTGGACCGGGGGGCTGAAGGGGTTAACGGTAACATAATAAGTGGCTTAATATCCAATCTCTCTGGTGCTCAATAGCGGATGATGATAGGGATGCTTCGGGTGGCCGCCCGAGTCCGAGGTTATAGGGGGCTAAGGGCTATCCATACTGCTGATAATCCGCCTCAGTCAGCCCCATTGTAGCATGACCCATATCCGTGTAGCAGATGCAGCAGAGCTGACGTCACATGGCAGTGTGGGGGGTGCTGGCAGTCAGTGAGCAGCGGTAGGGGGCAGTATGCTGCTTCTTGTGATGTGGGGGCGGCTGACTGAGGGGTGTGATGGCGCCTTACATGTCTATGGAGAAACATATTTGGGCAAATGTATAAAGCGGACATGTGTGATGAGTTCAATACCATTAATGTATCCGTGCAGGGAGCTCGGTCCTGGTACCTTATGTATGCAGGATCATTCTAACACCTTTAGGCTGGGGTCACACAGAACAGAAATCCCGTGGAATGACCGCACCGAAAAAACGCAACATTTCCGCAGGATAAGCGCAGCTTCAAAACCCGCGGCCTTTAGCCTTGGGTTTTGCAGCAGTTTCGCCGTCGGCATTCCGCTGCGACTTTCTCTCCCCATAGAGAGCAGGGAGGCCGCTGCGGAAGCAAAAAAGAATTGACATGCCGCGGAACTGAATTTTGCGCTGCATGTCAGTTTTCGTGCGGCTTTGCTGCAACGGATTGAAAAATCTTGTCCACTTTGCTGGCTAATTCCAGGATTAGGAGCCGCGGGCGGAATTACCCCCCCGTATGAACCCAGCCTTAGACTAGTGGGGCCAAATCTTCATACAGCCCATGATAGACTTAATCCACCTCCCCTGGTGGTCTAGGGTGGTTATGGGTAAATAACTGATATCTCTGGTCGTCTAGGGTGGTTATGGGTAAATATCTGATATCCCTGGTGATCTAGGGTGGTTATGGGTAAATATCTGATATCCCTGGGGGTCTTGGCTGGTTATGGGTAAGTATCTGATATCCCTGGTGGTCTAGGTTGGTTATGGGTAAATTCTGATATCCCTGGTGGTCTAGGTTGGTTATGGGTAAATTCTGATATCCCAGGTAGTCTAGGGTGGTTATGGTATCTGATATCCCTGGTGGTCATGGGCTAGAGGGGTATTCTGTGCTGTAATATCTTGGTACAACCCCTTCCTCATGCAGTAACATTATAGTGACCTCTCCCTGCTCGGACCCCCACTCCAGTCTGTACTTACGGCGGCAGTCTGCCCAGTTTTCGGGACATCACAGGGGCTGCAGCCAATGACAGAGTTCGGCTCCCCTTCATCTGTATTTCATGGAGGGTCCTTGCTGGTTCACAGTGTCGGCTCTGGTGGCTGTTGGACCCGAATGAAGATGATACCATAGGTGCAGGCCGTGTGCAGACAGAATTGTGATTGCAGCTCTGGGCTACCAGGCTGGCGACACGTAAACTATGGGCCTGATTATTGTGAGGCCGGGGATCGCCGTTCCGGTCGGACGCACTCGTTATCATGCAGTCTCTACATGGATTTCACGCGGAAACTGCGCCAAGAATTAGACGGTCAAATCTGTTTCCCTGCAATGCAGATTTCACAGTCCACAAGTAGGAAGATCTGCGCCGTCTGAACCGCGTCACGGATTCTCACCGCATTCAGCTGAAAGCTAAAACGGGGCGGATCCTGCAGAGAATTGGCAAAAAAACCACCGCAAAGTTCTGCCATGTGAGTGCGGTCCTGCGCCATTCTCACCTGGCGGATGTGGATTTTGGTGCAGAAGAGGTAAAATCCAGTCAGAAAATCCGCAGTATTAATTGAGCTGCTGTAGACGTAACGGCGGCGGACAAATGCGATTTTCGCCCCGCTGCGGATTTTCAACTTCCAGTCCCGCCAAGTGTGAACGCACCCTCGTACAGTCAGGCCGTGATCAGACGCCCGAGCGCGAGTTAGGCCCAAGAATCACAACTGCATCAGATGGCATCCGGCAGCACATTGGCGCACATTTCATGTCCTATGGCGGTCCGCGGCTATATGAATGGCGTTCAAGTGCGTACGTGAAATATTCCACATGTGGACAGGAAACACCGCGGTGTGAAGGGGCTGTATGAGCAGTGAGGAGTAATCATTTTCTGCGCAGGACGGGACGCGGTTCGCACGTAGACACGCAGCTGTCGCACTTCGAGTAGATAATAAGTATCTGACTAGTTGTTAGCTGCAATGCGCACAAGCTTGAACTGTCTCTCCGCGCAGCCGTATAGCGGTAATCCTCCGCTTGGAGCGCAGCTGGTGAGGCAATGCTGAGCCGCCAGCTTTACTCTCCTGCTGGTTGTCCTGCACTGACATCTAGTGGCTGATATGAGAACTGCAATGCTCTATACACACAGAGGCGTGTCCTCTGCTTTGGCTCCTCCTCTTAGTGGTGTCATTGGATCATTTGCTAGCAGGAATTTTAGTAAGTTTTCATTATCGGTTCTACAAAGAAGCGCTGTAGTGTCCCAGAACCCCACCCCGGACCCTCCATCATTGTCATACATGTCTGTCTCATGTGGATGCACTGTGCAAAGCTGTTATGTCTATTCTCTGTATGTGTTGCACAGCTGCAGCGTCTGAAGGGTTAACCCCCATAAAATCATTGCCTGTCAGCTCTGCTGCTGAATGTATCTATCTTGCAGGGTCATGTGACCTGGTGAGTCTATAAGTATGGGGGATTGGGTTGGAGTTAAGGAGAGCTCATCTTGTCTGCCGAGGAGCGCCCATCTAACACCTGAGGGTCCGCTACCACAAAGGGGCATGAGGGCACCTTCAGCCCTTGTGCAGCTGAAGATGGAGGAGAAGGAGAGACCGCCGGACCAAATGTGAAGTGAGCGAGCCTAAATGTCTTCCCCATAAAGTCCCCCCACAAGAGGGAGCCGTAGTGAGTAATTACCCTGCCAGTGACAAGAAGTGATACAGTTGTATAACAGTGCAGAAGTCTACGGAGCCGCTGGAGATAATACTGGGATTTACTGATGATTCCTCTGCGGCCGTCTGAAGTCTGGATCACCGTATAGAGGTACACCCATAACTGACACCACGCCTGCTGAAGCCTATGACAGCGGGGTGATCATTACTGCCATTCTGTGGCCAGTAATTGCTGAGTATGTACTAAGTTCTCCTGTGCCTGCTGGTCTGCTGGATTATATGGAGAAGTCACTAGTGAAGTTTTCCCGGGCCTCCCCCGTACCGGAGGCCTGAGGTACTATATACTTGTCCAGTGTCATTAATGCACCGAGCGTGGATGTCGGCGTATGGAACGGTGACCTCACGAACCGACAACTACAACCCCCATCATTGCCTGCCGTCACAGGTAACAAGACAATGAGTATATAGTTTATCCCTCGGCCGTATACAAGTGGCGGTCACACAGGATATATGTATCTTTCAATTGCCCGTTAGAACTACTTTTGGTGTCACGTAACCGTAAATATATATTTATTTATTTTAACTGCACGTTGCAGCGCCTGATCTAAAGGTGAAGCTTCAGTCCTCGCATAAGCATGAAGGCCGAAGTGCAGGAGAAGGAGGGGCCTGCGGGAGGGGGAGGGGCCTGCAGGTAATATAAACACCCGCGGACGCTCATTTCCAAGACCGACTTCACGCATCACAAAATCCCACAGACAGAGGCGGATAACCGGAGTCTACCCACCGCCAACAACTTCTCGTATCTACAGTACGGCCAGGAGGGGGCAGCCTTGTGCTCCTTAACTTGGTGCACACGATGACAAGAGGTGAAGACCATCCGGTGCACCAAAGCATCACCCAAGGACACCTTTATAAGGGTCCGGACTGAATGATGAACCAGGAGTAGGAAGAACTGACTTAGAAGGTTTCTGCGAGACATGAGCCCGATGCTGATCGTTGCCTATAGGTTTGGGCATAAATATTAGGTGCCCCCCACTAGATCAATGATGGGTGGGTGAGGGGCAGCCCCATATACTGAGACTGGAGAAGAATGCACATGAGAGGATCTGCAACGGCATCTACAATCCTCACCATAGTGATCGATCACAGCGCAGGAGGGCGCGACTACCGGGTAGGAGGGCATTACTACCCTGCCGGAGGGCGTGATGACCCCGCAATAGGGTGCGACTACTCCGCAGAAGGGTATAACTACCTCACAGGAGGACATCATGACCCAGTAAGAGGGTGCAACTACCCCGTAGGAGGGTGCCATGACCCTGCAGGAGGGCGTGACTACCCCGCTGGCCAGGAGGTCTCAGTGATCCAACATAGAGTAGAGTAATAATATCAAGCTCCACCAGCTCAGACCAGCCGCCCCCCCCCCCCCCCTTCATATATGGCCACCGCTCGTCCCGCAGCATCCAACAGTCTGCTGACTAAGGCTAATTTCACAGGTTGAACACAATATTGGAGCATTAAACTTTGCCGGCTTTGCCCGACTCGCCAACGTGCGATTTCCCAGCGGATGCGGGGTGTTTGTGTCAGCGGCCGACAGCCACACGAGGGGATCGGGAAGGGTTTCCCATGGTTTTTATGGGATCTTACGCTTTATTACAACCTTCCCAAACTCTTATAAATAACAGACACCAATATTGGATACAGAAGGCCGCGGGGTTTGTTAACGGGGAGAGATGTAACCAATAATAACCAGAACACTTCCTGTAATCTCTGTCTTTACCACCACCAAACTCTCCCAAGTTTACCTGCCCCCCCCCCCCCCCCCGCCTAATGCGGGCGACAATCCCCCCCAGGCCATGGCATCCACTAATGACATGGCCCCCCCAACACCCGCAGCCTCCTCAATCATCTACACAACTCCATATTACCAATATACAATGCAATCTCTGACAAGTCTACTAGATCATTCCTATGGAAGCCGGGAACAAGACCTTCCATATCAGCAGGTCTAAAAAGAAAGAACCCCCCCTGGCATGGAGCTCTACCACCGGGTAACCCTTCTCCGAATTCTCTCACTATATACCGACCTCGGCAATGACCATAATAATCGGGGAACAATATCTGAAAGAACCATCACTGTATCTGGAACCTTGTCTAATGCTCCACATCTCAATACAATGTCCCATGACATATCAATGTGTTCTCTTCTATGTCATTAACCCCTAAGTGTAAAAATAAAACATCTGGACAGGGCCCACGTGACTCTCTAAGCCCACGTGACCCTCTATGCCCACGTGACCCTCTATGCCCACGTGACCCTCTATGCCCACGTGACCCTCTATGCCCATGTGACCCTCTAAGCCCACGAGACCCTCTATGCACACGTGACCCTCTATGCCCATGTGACCCTCTATGCCCACGTGACCCTCTATGCCCACGTGACTCTCTATGCCCACGTGACTCTCTATGCCCACGTGACCCTCTATGCCCACGTGACCCTCTATGCCCACGTGACTCTCTATGCCCACGTGACTCTCTATGCCCATGTGACCCTCTAAGCCCACGTGACTCTTTATAGATCAGTTCAGCCATTAATCCCCTCCCCCTCATACATCTATTACCGCACCAATAATTTCAGACTGTGATCTGCACAATCCCACATTTCGGACTAACAGCGCTCCGCTGCCCTTCCCCCAGGCCCGGTACACAAAGGAGGGGCCAACAATCCACACAATACTTCTCTTAAGTCCTAGAATGAAAGAAGAATCATTACCCCATATTATTGGGGCGCCTGTACACCTTAACCCGAGATGATCCCCATCTGTCTACGTGTTCTCCAATAACACCGCACCTGGAAACAATATAAGCCCCATTATACATTAAAGCGAGATAATGACCGTCCATTATCCCTGTCTCCCGAAAACAAGACAGGGTCTTCTACTAATTGCTCCATAAGATCCTACTTTTGCCCTGTATCGCTGCCTGGACACTATTTACATTGACTTTTTTTTTTTTTTTTAATTAACTGCAACTAGGGCTTATTATTGGAATAGGGCTTAAAGTTCAAGCAGCCTCAAAAATCATCTATGTTCTTAGCAATTTAACTACCTCAGGATCATAAACAACTGAAATTAACTTATTAACCCCTTCACAGCTGAGTCCCTTTAACTCATGCACATATAGGCCGTACCGGGAGCCTTCTTTAATGAGCCGGGCCTACTTCCAATATGGTGGCCTCACTGGAGTCTGGCCCTATTGCAGGAAACTCTATTTCCTGGATGCAAGGCATTTGTACCGATTTCTGACTAAAACAACCATAAATGGATGAGAGAGGCACAATATGAGCCCTCATGGCAGTACCCACAGCTCTTACCTCAGTACCCACAGCTCTTACCTCAGTGCCCACAGCTCTTACCTCAGTGCCCACAGCTCTTACCTCAGTGCCCACAGCTCTTACCTCCGTGCCCACAGCTCTTACCTCCGTACCCACAGCTCTTACCTCCGTACCCACCGCTCTTACCTCAGTACCCACCGCTCTTACCTCAGTACCCACCGCTCTTACCTCAGTACCCACCGCTCTTACCTCAGTACCCACCGCTCTTACCTCCGTACCCACCGCTCTTACCTCCGTACCCACTGCTCTTACCTCCGTACCCACAGCTCTTACCTCAGTACCCACAGCTCTTACCTCAGTACCCACAGCTCTTACCTCAGTACCCACACCGCTCCATTACCTCGATCCCATAAATGTAACCACACATCCAGGTAGTGAGGCGCCCCAAGGATGTCTGACAACCACCTAACTAGTTACATCCAGGTAGTGAGGGCCCCAAGGATGTCTAACAACCACCTAACGAGTTACATCCAGGTAGTGAGGCGCCCCAAGGATGTCTGACAACCACCTAACTAGTTACATCCAGGTAGTGAGGGCCCCAAGGATGTCTAACAACCACCTAACGAGTTACATCCAGGTAGTGAGGGCCCCAAGGATGTCTAACAACCACCTAACGAGTTACATCCAGGTAGTGAGGCGCCCCAAGGATGTCTAACAACCACCTAACGAGTTACATCCAGGTAGTGAGGCGCCCCAAGGATGTCTGACAACCACCTAACTAGTTACACCAAGTTAGTGAGGCGCCCCAAGGATGTCTGACAACCACCTAACTAGTTACACCGAGGTAGTGAGGTGCCCCACGGATGTCTAACAACCACCTCACTAGTTACACCGAGGTAGTGAGGTGCCCCACGGATGTCTAACAATGACCTAACTACTTACACCAAGGTAGTGAGGCGCCCCAAGGATATCTAACCACCACCTAACTAGTTACATCCAGGTAGTGAGGGCCCCAAGGATGTCTAACAACCACCTAACGAGTTACATCCAGGTAGTGAGGCGCCCCAAGGATGTCTAACAACCACCTAACGAGTTACATCCAGGTAGTGAGGGCCCCAAGGATGTCTAACAACCACCTAACGAGTTACATCCAGGTAGTGAGGCGCCCCAAGGATGTCTAACAACCACCTAACGAGTTACATCCAGGTAGTGAGGCGCCCCAAGGATGTCTGACAACCACCTAACTAGTTACACCAAGTTAGTGAGGCGCCCCAAGGATGTCTGACAACCACCTAACTAGTTACACCGAGGTAGTGAGGTGCCCCACGGATGTCTAACAACCACCTCACTAGTTACACCGAGGTAGTGAGGTGCCCCACGGATGTCTAACAATGACCTAACTAGTTACACCGAGGTAGTGAGGCGCCCCAAGGATGTCTAACAACCACCTAACTAGTTACATCCAGGTAGTGAGGCTCCCCAAGGATGTCTAACAACCACCTAACTAGTTACACCAAGTTAGTGAGGCGCCCCAAGGAGGTCTAACAACCACCTAGCTAGTTACACAGAGGTAGTGAGGCGCCCCAAGGATGTCTAACAACCACCTAACTAGTTACACCGAGGTAGTGAGGCGCCCCAAGGATGTCTAACCACCACCTAACTAGTTACATCCAGGTAGTGAGGCGCCCCAAGGATGTCTAACAACCACCTAACGAGTTACATCCAGGTAGTGAGGCGCCCCAAGGATGTCTAACAACCACCTAACTAGTTACACCAAGTTAGTGAGGCGCCCCAAGGATGTCTGACAACCACCTAACTACTTACACAGAGGTAGTGAGGCGCCCCAAGGATGTCTAACAACCACCTAACTAGTTACACCAAGTTAGTGAGGCGCCCCAAGGAGGTCTAACAACCACCTAGCTAGTTACACAGAGGTAGTGAGGCGCCCCAAGGATGTCTAACAACCACCTAACTAGTTACACCGAGGTAGTGAGGCGCCCCAAGGATGTCTAACCACCACCTAACTAGTTACATCCAGGTAGTGAGGCGCCCCAAGGATGTCTAACAACCACCTAACGAGTTACATCCAGGTAGTGAGGCGCCCCAAGGATGTCTAACAACCACCTAACTAGTTACACCAAGGTAGTGAGGCCCCCAAGGATGTCTGACAACCACCTAACTAGTTACACCAAGTTAGTGAGGCGCCCCAAGGATGTCTGACAACCACCTAACTAGTTACACAGAGGTAGTGAGGCGCCCCAAGGATGTCTAACAACCACCTAACGAGTTACATCCAGGTAGTGAGGCGCCCCAAGGATGTCTGACAACCACCTAACTAGTTACACCAAGTTAGTGAGGCGCCCCAAGGATGTCTGACAACCACCTAACTAGTTACACCGAGGTAGTGAGGTGCCCCACGGATGTCTAACAACCACCTCACTAGTTACACCGAGGTAGTGAGGTGCCCCACGGATGTCTAACAATGACCTAACTAGTTACACCGAGGTAGTGAGGCGCCCCAAGGATGTCTAACAACCACCTAACTAGTTACATCCAGGTAGTGAGGCTCCCCAAGGATGTCTAACAACCACCTAACTAGTTACACCAAGTTAGTGAGGCGCCCCAAGGAGGTCTAACAACCACCTAGCTAGTTACACAGAGGTAGTGAGGCGCCCCAAGGATGTCTAACAACCACCTAACTAGTTACATCCAGGTAGTGAGGCGCCCCAAGGATGTCTAACAACCACCTAACTAGTTACATCCAGGTAGTGAGGCTCCCCAAGGATGTCTAACAACCACCTAACTAGTTACACCAAGTTAGTGAGGCGCCCCAAGGAGGTCTAACAACCACCTAGCTAGTTACACAGAGGTAGTGAGGCGCCCCAAGGATGTCTAACAACCACCTAACTAGTTACACCGAGGTAGTGAGGCGCCCCAAGGATGTCTAACCACCACCTAACTAGTTACATCCAGGTAGTGAGGCGCCCCAAGGATGTCTAACAACCACCTAACGAGTTACATCCAGGTAGTGAGGCGCCCCAAGGATGTCTAACAACCACCTAACTAGTTACACCAAGTTAGTGAGGCGCCCCAAGGATGTCTGACAACCACCTAACTACTTACACAGAGGTAGTGAGGCGCCCCAAGGATGTCTAACAACCACCTAACTAGTTACATCCAGGTAGTGAGGCGCCCCAAGGATGTCTAACAACCACCTAACTAGTTACACCAAGTTAGTGAGGCGCCCCAAGGATGTCTGACAACCACCTAACTACTTACACCGAGGTAGTGAGGGCCCCAAGGATGTCTAACAACCACCTAACTAGTTACATCCAGGTAGTGAGGCGCCCCAAGGATGTCTAACAACCACCTAACTAGTTACACCAAGTTAGTGAGGCGCCCCAAGGATGTCTGACAACCACCTAACTACTTACACAGAGGTAGTGAGGCGCCCCAAGGATGTCTAACAACCACCTAACTAGTTACATCCAGGTAGTGAGGCTCCCCAAGGATGTCTAACAACCACCTAACTAGTTACACCAAGTTAGTGACGCGCCCCAAGGATGTCTGACAACCACCTAACTAGTTACACTGAGGTAGTGAGGTGCCCCAAGGATATCTAACCACCACCTAACTAGTTACATCCAGGTAGTGAGGCGCCCCAAGGATGTCTAACAACCACCTAACGAGTTACATCCAGGTAGTGAGGGCCCCAAGGATGTCGAACAACCACCTAACTAGTTACATCCAGGTAGTGAGGGCCCCAAGGATGTCTAACAACCACCTAACTAGTTACATCCAGGTAGTGAGGGCCCCAAGGATGTCTAACAACCACCTAACTAGTTACATCCAGGTAGTGAGGCGCCCCAAGGATGTCTAACAACCACCTAACTAGTTACACCAAGTTAGTGAGGCGCCCCAAGGATGTCTGACAACCACCTAACTAGTTACACCGAGGTAGTGAGGCGCCCCAAGGATGTCTAACAACCACCTAACTAGTTACATCCATTTAGTGAGGCGCCCCAAGGATGTCTAACAACCACCTAACTAGTTACACCAAGTTAGTGACGCGCCCCAAGGATGTCTGACAACCACCTAACTAGTTACACTGAGGTAGTGAGGTGCCCCAAGGATATCTAACCACCACCTAACTAGTTACATCCAGGTAGTGAGGTGCCCCAAGGATGTCTAACAACCACCTAACGAGTTACATCCAGGTAGTGAGGGCCCCAAGGATGTCTAACAACCACCTAACTAGTTACATCCAGGTAGTGAGGGCCCCAAGGATGTCTAACAACCACCTAACTAGTTACATCCAGGTAGTGAGGCGCCCCAAGGATGTCTAACAACCACCTAACTAGTTACACCAAGTTAGTGAGGCGCCCCAAGGATGTCTGACAACCACCTAACTAGTTACACCGAGGTAGTGAGGCGCCCCAAGGATGTCTAACAACCACCTAACTAGTTACATCCAGGTAGTGAGGCTCCCCAAGGATGTCTAACAACCACCTAACTAGTTACACCGAGGTAGTGAGGCGCCCCAAGGAGGTTTAACAACCACCTGACTAGTTACACTGAGGTAGTGAGGTGCCCCAAGGATATCTAACCACCACCTAACTAGTTACATCCAGGTAGTGAGGCGCCCCAAGGATGTCTAACAACCACCTAACGAGTTACATCCAGGTAGTGAGGGCCCCAAGGATGTCTAACAACCACCTAACTAGTTACATCCAGGTAGTGAGGCGCCCCAAGGATGTCTAACAACCACCTAACTAGTTACACCAAGTTAGTGAGGCGCCCCAAGGATGTCTGACAACCACCTAACTAGTTACATCCAGGTAGTGAGGCGCCCCAAGAAGGTCTAACAACCACCTAACTAGTTACACCGAGGTAGTGAGGCGCCCCAAGGAGGTCTAACAACCACCTGACTAGTTACACTGAGGTAGTGAGGTGCCCCAAGGATATCTAATCACCACCTAACTAGTTACACCGAGGTAGTGAGGCGCCCCAAGGATATCTAACAACCACCTAACTAGTTACACCGAGGTAGTGAGGCGCCCCAAGGATGTCTGACAACCACCTAACTAGTTACATCCATGTAGTGAGGCGCCCCCAAGGATGTCTAACAACCACCTAACTAGTTACACCGAGGTAGTGAGGCGCCCCAAGGATGTCTAACAACCACCTAACTAGTTACATCCAGATAGTGAGGCGCCCCAAGGATGTCTAACAACCACCTAACTAGTTACACCGAGGAAACACCAACATCCCAATAACCATTATTAACCATCTCTGTTCCTCCGGTCATCATTAGATTCTGCTTCTTTATATAAAAGTAACAATTATAAAATAACAAATAATTATGAACCAAATCTGACTAAAAGCAGCAGCCGCCTCAACCACAGACTGCATGCAGCGGTTACCTCAGAGCCGACAGCCTGCATACAGCGGTTACCTCAGAGCAGACAGTCTGCATACAGTGGTTACCTCACAGCTGACAGTCTCCATACAGTAGTTACCTCAGAGCCGACAGCCAGCATGCAGCGGTTACCTCACAGCTGACAGTCTGCATGCAGCGGTTACCTCAGAGCCGACAGACTGCATACAGTGGTTATCTCACAGCTGACAGTCTGCATACAGTGGTTACCTCAGAGCTGACAGTCTACATACAGTGGTTACCTCACAGCTGACAGTCTGCATACAGTGGTTACCTCACAGCTGACAGTCTACATACAGTGGTTACCTCACAGCTGACAGTCTGCATACAGTGGTTACCTCAGAGCTGACAGTCTGCATGCAGCGGTTACCTCAGAGCCGACAGTCTGCATACAGTGGTTACCTCACAGCTGGCAGTCTCCATACAGCGGTTACCTCGCAGCTGACAGTCTGTATACAGTGGTTACCTCACAGCTGACAGTCTGCATACAGTGGTTACCTCACAGCTGACAGTCTGTATACAGCGGTTACCTCACAGCTGACAGTCTGCATACAGTGGTTACCTCACAGCTGACAGTCTGTATACAGCGGTTACCTCACAGCTGACAGTCTGTATACAGCGGTTACCTCACAGCTGACAGCCTCCATACAGTGGTTACCTCAGAGCTGACAGTCTGCATACAGTGGTTACCTCACAGCTGACAGTCTGTATACAGTGGTTACCTCACAGCTGACAGTCTGCATACAGTGGTTACCTCAGAGCTGACAGTCTGCATACAGTGGTTACCTCAGAGCTGACAGTCTGCATACAGTGGTTACCTCACAGCTGACAGTCTGTATACAGTGGTTACCTCACAGCTGACAGTCTGCATACAGTGGTTACCTCACAGCTGACAGTCTGCATACAGTGGTTACCTCAGAGCTGACAGTCTGCATACAGCGGTTACCTCACAGCTTACAGTCTGTATACAGCGGTTACCTCACAGCTGACAGTCTCCATACAGCGGTTACCTCACAGCTGACAGTCTGTATACAGCGGTTACCTCACAGCTGACAGCCTCCATACAGTGGTTACCTCAGAGCTCACAGTCTGCATACAGTGGTTACCGCAGAGCTGACAGTCTGCATACAGTGGTTACCTCACAGCTGACAGTCTCCATACAGTGGTTACCTCACAGCTGACAGTCTGTATACAGCGGTTACCGCAGAGCTGACAGTCTGCATACAGCGGTTACCTCACAGCTGACAGTCTGCATACAGTGGTTACCTCACAGCTGACAGTCTGTATACAGTGGGTACCTCACAGCTGACAGCCTGCATACACTGGTTACCTCACAGCTGACAGCCTGCATACACTGGTTACCTCACAGCTGACAGTCTGCATACAGCGGTTACCTCAGAGCCGACAGTCTGCATACAGTAGTTACCTCACAGCTGACAGTCTGTATACAGTGGTTACCTCACAGCTGACAGTCTCCATACAGTGGTTACCTCAGAGCCGACAGTCTGCATACAGGGGTTACCTCAGAGCTGACAGTCTGTATACAGTGGTTACCTCACAGCTGGCAGTCTGCATACAGTAGTTACCTCAGAGCTGACAGTCTGCATACAGTAGTTACCTCACAGCTGACAGTCTGTATACAGTAGTCACCTCAGAGCTGACAGTCTGCATACAGCGGTTACCTCACAGCTGACAGTCTGCATACAGTAGTCACCTCAGAGCTGACAGTCTGCATACAGTGGTTACCTCACAGCTGACAGTCTGCATACAGCGGTTGCCTCACAGCTGACAGTCTGTATACAGCGGTTACCTCACAGCTGACAGTCTGTATACAGCGGTTACCTCACAGCTGACAGTCTGTATACAGCGGTTATCTCACAGCTGACAGTCTGTATACAGCGGTTATCTCACAGCTGACAGTCTGCATACAGCAGTTACCTCAGAGCTGACAGTCTGCATACAGCAGTTACCTCAGAGCTGACAGTCTGCATACAGCGGTTACCTCACAGCTGACAGTCTGCATACAGCAGTTACCTCAGAGCTGACAGTCTGCATACAGCGGTTACCTCACAGCTGACAGTGTGCATACAGCGGTTACCTCACAGCTGACAGTCTGCATACAGCGGTTACCTCACAGCTGACAGTCTGCATACAGCGGTTACCTCACAGCTGACAGTCTGCATACAGCGGTTACCTCACAGCTGACAGTCTGCATACAGCGGTTACCTCACAGCTGACAGTCTGCATACAGTGGTTACCCCAGAGCTGACAGTCTGCATGCAGCAGCACAGGACTTGGCAGAGGTGCCGTCGCCATCTTGTAGAGCTTCACCTGTACGCTATGCCTGCAGCAGTACAGGACTTGGTGTTGGCATCTGGCGGCACTGTTCGTGCTGGTGTTGGCGTCTGCTGGGCACTGTTCCTGCTGCCAGGTTTCAGTCGCCTCCGATTGGATGAAGGTAAAGGCAGCCTCTGCGTTTGCTTCGCTGGTGGTTCTCTACTGACAAGTCCTCGTCAGATATAAGTGTTCACACAATGTCCTCTGCAGCTCCTCCTGGCTGGCGCTGCTGACAAGTCCTAAGCTGAAGCGCAGGGGATCCCAGACTTCTGCGCAGCTATTCCTCACCGTCCACTTCATTCTCGCTGACAATGAGCTGCTGCAGAAGGTCCTCCATCTTCACAGAGGATCTGAAGCTGTGACAGGAATTGTGAGGGGAGCTGACAGGAACAGGGAGCTGTCACCGGGATGCTGCTTGCTGCTTCCTTTCCAGATGATGATGGCCCACATTTCTGCACCCACATATCTCACTGCTGCTCCTCTCAGCCTGCTCCTCTGGACCAATCACCAGCCACTATCAGGCCACCAGATTCTGCCTGACAACCACAGGCATTTCCCGCCATTTTTCTTCAGCCAATCTGCTGCTGCTGCCAACCAGTCCATCACTGGGCAGAACTCACTCTGTGCCATCTCATCTGACCCAGTAATCACCTTTGTAACATATCATAGTTAACCAGAAAACCTCCTCCATAGAAGGTGACATATCATCCATCATGTACATAAAGCTCCCAGATCCCATGAGGCTCCATAGAGGGTGACATATCATCCATCCATCATGTACATAAAGCTCCCAGATCCCATGAGGATCCATAGAGGGTGACATATCATCCATCCATCATGTACATATGCTCCCAGATCCCATGAGGCTCCATAGAGGGTGACATATCATCCATCCATCATGTACATAAAGCTCCCAGATCCCATGAGGCTCCATAGATGGTGACATATCATCCATCCATCATGTACATATGCTCCCAGATCCCATGAGGCTCCATAGAGGGTGACATATCATCCATCCATCATGTACATAAAGCTCCCAGATCCCATGAGGCTCCATAGAGAGTGAGATATCCATCTATCATGTACATAAAGCTCCCAGATCCCATGAGGCTCCATAGAAGGTGACATATCATCCATCCATCATGTACATAAAGCTCCCAGATCCCATGAGGCTCTATAGAGAGTGACATATCATCCATCCATCATGTACATAAAGCTCCCAGATCCCATGAGGCTCCATAGATGGTGACATATCATCCATCCATCATGTACATATGCTCCCAGATCCCATGAGGCTCCATAGAGGGTGACATATCATCCATCCATCATGTACATAAAGCTCCCAGATCCCATGAGGCTCCATAGAGAGTGAGATATCCATCTATCATGTACATAAAGCTCCCAGATCCCATGAGGCTCCATAGAAGGTGACATATCATCCATCCATCATGTACATAAAGCTCCCAGATCCCATGAGGCTCTATAGAGAGTGACATATCATCCATCCATCATGTACATAAAGCTCCCAGATCCCATGAGGCTCTATAGAGAGTGACATATCATCCATCCATCATGTACATAAAGCTCCCAGATCCCATGAGGCTCCATCGAAGGTGACATATCATCCATCCGTCATGTACATAAAGCTCCCCGATCCCATGAGGATCCATAGAGAGTGACATATCATCCATCCATCATGTACATAAAGCTCCCAGATCCCTTGAGGCTCCATAGAGGGTGACATATCATCCATCCATCATGTACATAAAGCTCCCAGATCCCATGAGGCTCCATAGAAGGTGACATATCATCCATCTATCATGTACATAAAGCTCCCAGATCCCATGAGGCTCCATAGAAGGTGACATGTCATCCATCCATCATGTACATAAAGCTCCCAGATCCCATGAGGCTCCATAGAGGGTGGCATATCATCCATCCATCATGTACATAAAGCTCCCAGATCCCATGAGGCTCCATAGAAGGTGACATATCATCCATCCATCATGTACATAAAGCTCCCAGATCCTATGAGGCTCCATAGAAGGTGACATATCATCCATCCATCATGTACATAAAGCTCCCAGATCCCATGAGGCTCCATAGAAGGTGACTTATCATCCATCCATCATGTACATAAAGCTCCCAGATCCCATGAGGCTCCATAGAGGGTGACATATCATCCATCCATCATGTACATAAAGCTCCCAGATCCTATGAGGCTTTCCCTCCTAACTGTCCCTCAAGTCTTACACGGGAAAGCCTCGCATAGCACTCGTGTGCGCCTTGCACACCGCTGTGCGATCTTTATGCCGACCCCATTGAAAACAATGCAGGTGAATGACCCCAAGAAAAAGAAGGGGTCTCGCAACGCACCGATCTTGCGCCATATTCTCGGCCATGTGACAAAATCTTCATAGACCTCAATATACAGAGAGGATGCAGGGCGTTTCGGGGGTCCCGCGGGCCCTCTCTCCAGCATACATGGCGGCCGTGAGCGCATTCCAGCCACGGGTCTGCAGTCCGTATATCTGATAACTTCCATGAAGGATCCAGAGAAATCAGGAAAATAAACAGCAAAAGAGATGAGAAAACCTCCCAGACTGTCTGAGACACAAAACGGGCCACGAAGGGGTTAATGTCGCCCGCGGCCGCCTGATGGGGGTCATTTCTGGCTCCCCTTATCATTGTGTTGGGAAAGTAAGTGCCCCCTGGTTATGGGATGTCACATGACACAGCTCCCCCATCTCTGGCCGGACCGCGGACCCCCGTGACTTCTGTACTAATTCAGGAGGAATTAACCCTTCCAGACCCAACGTCTACCAACATGGTGTAGCAACCCGGGGATCATTCACTCACATCACAGGTAGACACCAATGGGTTAAACTCCAAATTCCTATTTATTTTCACCTTCACAGCAATATCTTGCTTCAGCACAGCACTTCATCAAATAAACTTAAATGTCCTTTTACTTCAGGGTTTTAATAAACAGTCCAACTGTGGTTCTCACCCACTCTCCAGGGCAGCTTCATCCAGTTGTCTTTAGCTCAGGACTCACTCTGTTTTTCTCAGGAATGCTTCACCCAAGAATCCTGAGGCACACGAACAGTCTCTTCAGTGTCCAGGTCTCTCTCTAGACCTCTTGCTCACAGGCCAGGTCCCTCTCTGGACCGGTCTCTGGCTCTCACAGGCCAGGTCCCTCTCTGGACCTGTCTCTGGCTCTCACAGGCCAGGTCCCTCTCTGGACCTGTCTCTGGCTCTCACAGGCCAGGTCCCTCTCTGGACCTGTCTCTGGCTCTCACAGGCCAGGTCCCTCTCTGGACCTGTCTCTGGCTCTCACAGGCCAGGTCCCTCTCTGGACCTGTCTCTGGCTCTCACAGGCCAGGTCCCTCTCTGGACCTGTCTCTGGCTCTCACAGGCCAGGTCCCTCTCTGGACCGGTCTCTGGCTCTCACAGGCCAGGTCCCTCTCTGGACCGGTCTCTGGCTCTCACAGGCCAGGTCCCTCTCTGGACCGGTCTCTGGCTCTCACAGGCCAGGTCCCTCTCTGGACCGGTCTCTGGCTCTCACAGGCCAGGTCCCTCTCTGGACCGGTCTCTGGCTCTCACAGGCCAGGTCCCTCTCTGGACCGGTCTCTGGCTCTCACAGGCCAGGTCCCTCTCTGGACCGGTCTCTGGCTCTCACAGGCCAGGTCCCTCTCTGGACCGGTCTCTGGCTCTCACAGGCCAGGTCCCTCTCTGGACCGGTCTCTGGCTCTCACAGGCCAGGTCCCTCTCTGGACCGGTCTCTGGCTCTCACAGGCCAGGTCCCTCTCTGGACCGGTCTCTGGCTCTCACAGGCCAGGTCCCTCTCTGGACCTGTCTCTGGCTCTCACAGGCCAGGTCCCTCTCTGGACCGGTCTCTGGCTCTCACAGGCCAGGTCCCTCTCTGGACCGGTCTCTGGCTCTCACAGGCCAGGTCCCTCTCTGGACCGGTCTCTGGCTCTCACAGGCCAGGTCCCTCTCTGGACCGGTCTCTGGCTCTCACAGGCCAGGTCCCTCTCTGGACCGGTCTCTGGCTCTCACAGGCCAGGTCCCTCTCTGGACCGGTCTCTGGCTCTCACAGGCCAGGTCCCTCTCTGGACCGGTCTCTGGCTCTCACAGGCCAGGTCCCTCTCTGGACCGGTCTCTGGCTCTCACAGGCCAGGTCCCTCTCTGGACCGGTCTCTGGCTCTCACAGGCCAGGTCCCTCTCTGGACCGGTCTCTGGCTCTCACAGGCCAGGTCCCTCTCTGGACCGGTCTCTGGCTCTCACAGGCCAGGTCCCTCTCTGGACCGGTCTCTGGCTCTCACAGGCCAGGTCCCTCTCTGGACCGGTCTCTGGCTCTCACAGGCCAGGTCCCTCTCTGGACCGGTCTCTGGCTCTCACAGGCCAGGTCCCTCTCTGGACCGGTCTCTGGCTCTCACAGGCCAGGTCCCTCTCTGGACCGGTCTCTGGCTCTCACAGGCCAGGTCCCTCTCTGGACCGGTCTCTGGCTCTAACAGGCCAGGTCCCTCTCTGGACCGGTCTCTGGCTCTCACAGGCCAGGTCCCTCTCTGGACCGGTCTCTGGCTCTCACAGGCCAGGTCCCTCTCTGGACCGGTCTCTGGCTCTCACAGCCCAGGTCCCTCTCTGGACCGGTCTCTGGCTCTCACAGCCCAGGTCCCTCTCTGGACCGGTCTCTGGCTCTCACAGCCCAGGTCCCTCTCTGGACCGGTCTCTGGCTCTCACAGCCCAGGTCCCTCTCTGGACCGGTCTCTGGCTCTCACAGCCCAGGTCCCTCTCTGGACCTGTCTCTGGCTCTCACAGCCCAGGTCCCTCTCTGGACCTGTCTCTGGCTCTCACAGCCCAGGTCCCTCTCTGGCTTGCAGCCCACTTCACCTCTCACTGCAGCAGGAACAAACACCTTTATCCTCCTTACTGACGACACCTGTGGGTGTTTTCCCCTTGTCTCAGGTACCAGACTGCCTGTCTGTTGCCCCCCACAGGCCATTCTCTGTAGCACACCCCTACAGTGGTTAAAGCCTTAGAGCTCCGCTCTAACCTGTCCAGTCCTGGCTGCAGCCAGCAGATGGTGCTGTTGTATAACGTCCCAAGGAAGCACATTGGAGCTGAAAAGGTTGAAGGGACGCCTGGTTTATTCCTCAGTCGCTACTGTGGGAAATATTGGAGCCCTGTGACAAATGGACGGTCCCCTAGGAGCCGCAGAGGCCAGCCAAGGATCTAACGCTAACATCTTATCTCTTGGTGCGCTCAGTGCAATAGGCTGGAAACGATCAGCAAGCGGTTGTTACATGATTGTTTGGACTCCCTACTGACACGTTGTGCCCATAGGGGGTTATTCAGAGTCTGCTGGCCATGGAGATGGCTTCCCGAGCTCTTCCTACAAGCAGCTACTGACTTGCTGACGGTTTCCATCGTGTAACGGAGTTATTTCCTGAAATTAATAGAAAAATAAGAAAAACAATGTGCAGAGAACCTACTGAGGAGTTACAGATCAGGTGAAGGTGACTGAACCCGGGGGTCCATGCGGCACGTTGTTTCTGGGGGGTCACAAGTTTGACTGCATTTACGGATGTGATGTTACTATTGTAGTGGCCTGAAGTGGATGGAAGGTTCCAGAATGTGCTAGCATGCTCCATGCCTGCTGGGGCCTCTGGAATGTCCTTGCTTTGCTTGTAGCATCAGTGTTATGTGTATTACCTGTCTGCAGCACCGCAGGGGTTAATCGTCTACATATGGCTGAACGCACACAGGCGGAAATTCCACGCAGAACTTCCGTCCGTGCCGCCGCCGTAGGATTCGATGCAGACAGCTGGGATTTCGATTGCGGAAAACTCGTGCGATAACAAAATCGCGTCTGTCCTATTTCAGTGCGAGCCTCACAGACCAAAGACGCCGGACGGGTGAGCCACGGGTCACTGCAGGGGCACATCGCACTGCGAGGATCTCACAGTTGGAATTCGACCCGGCCACCTGCATTCACCCTAAGTCTGTGAAATGTAGCATTCCTTAGTCACATGACCAGGCTTTATATATGTGGTCGCACGGTGAATGGAAGGGAGTGAGTTGGTAAGGGAGCAGCAGAGAGGAGAGTCTGCCGGTTCACAGACACCATCCGTCTGGATGTGGAGAAGGTGGAGGAGGCCAAGAGATCCCTGTCCTCCTTGCTGATGTCGGAAGCCGAGACAGAAGGAGCCATTATATGCAGGCGATCAGTGAGTTCTTGTACACAAACCAGTGCTGAGAGCCTTGATTCCGGGAGAGAAAGCACAGCACCGATAACTGGGACTGCGGACTCTGTATGACGCCCCGCGGACCTGCTGCTGCTGCCTCGCTTCTTCTACCGTTGGATTGTATTGTTTGTTGGATTTACTACGTTCAGTAAAGCTGACATCATCGACCGTCCCGAAGTGTCCAGAAAACTACTACTAATTATTCCAAGGAGGAGCCACAGCAAAGGAACGGTGGCGTCACCCGTCACAACTAAAGACTTGCAGGTAACTTCGCCTGGTTACCATCCCATTAGTGTTTTCCCATGACCTTCCCCTGTGGCGACTTGGATGGGTCCTGTGATACCCCGAACTGGGGAGGAGAGGGTAGAGCCACCGTAACAAGTGACCACCTCTCCCTCCGCTGTCCCCTCGGCCATGGATCTGCTCTGCACTAACAGTGGAAAGGTTTCATTGTCTTTCACAGGGCACATCGGGGCAGATACTCCGGTCTGGACCCCCGTTGCCCCCCACTCTAGTTTAGTCCTCCGGCTTTTTCTATTCATTCCTATGAGTCGGTCTTGTAGGACGAGTAGAGAGAACGGCGCCCGTTGTGCAGGATGATCCAACTAGTCGCAGTGCAGGTTACGTGGCACGCTGGGGGTCCAGAGCGGCGACGGGATCTGTAAGTATGTTGTATCCCCCAATATGCCCTGTACACCAACATTTTCCTGAGGAGCCCTTATAAGAGTGCTTTCTTCCACAAGCAGCGCCGCCCTGCAGGTTGTATCCGGTATTTCACCCAGCTACACGGAAGTAAAGGGGCTCAGCACAAACCTCACCTGTTTATAGAGAACGGCCATGTTGTCCTGGATGACCCCTTTCTGGGGGTAGAAGGACTCACCGCATGTTCTTTACTCTTATAGGCGTCTCTGCAGGAGGATTCGTTGTATCGACACGTTTCAAATTAGAAAACTAACCCAAAGCACAAGGAGTAATGTTTGCCATAATACTGTGCCTGTACCGCTGCACCGCCACACCTGACAGGCTTCTAGGGGCACCGGACGGAGTGGGTATGTGATGGGGACACTTACCTGCTGTAGGTTACATGAGCCCAGAGGAACAAATAGACAGAAGACCACCAATAACTCATCAGAGGTAAGAGACCCTATAGAACCGTTGGAGCGTGCCACCCTGTGATACCAGAAGCCATCAGCAGGTGTCATCGCAGAGCGGGCAGACCGATCCCTGAGGACTATCCATCATCAAAAAGCATTAGTGGGAGGTATTACCAGAGTGATTAGAGATGGGGGGACTCATATAAGCCCTATATCATGTAGGGGGGACTTATATACCACCTATATCACGTAGGAGGGGGGACTTATATACCCCCTATATCATGTAGGAGGGGGGGACTTATATACCCCCTATATCATGTAGGAGGGGGGACTTACATACCCCTATATCATGTAGGAGGGGGGACTTATATACCCCCTATATCATGTAGGAGGAGGGACTTATATGCCCCCTATATCATGTAGGAGGGGGGACTTATATACCACCTATATCATGTAGTGGGGACTTATATACCCCTATATCATGTATGGGGGGACTTCTGTACCCCCTATATCATGTAGGAGGGGGGACTTATGTACCCCCTATATCATGTAGGGGGGACTTATATACCCCCTATATCATGTAGGGGGGGACTTATATACCCCCCTATATCATTCAGGGGGGACTTATATATCCCTCCTATATCACGCAGGGGGGACTTATATACCCCCCTATATCACGTAGGGGGGAACTTATATACCCCCCTATATTACGTAGGGGGGGGGACTTATATACCCCCCTATATCATGTAGGAGGAATTATATACTCCCCTATATCATGTAGGGGGGACTTTTATACCCCCTATATCATGTAGGAGGGACTTTTATACCCCCTATATCATGTGGGGGGCTTATATACCCCCCTATATAATGTAGGGGGAATTATATACCCCCTATATAATGTAGCCCCCTACATACCCCCCAATATCATGATATACCCCCCAATATCATGTAGGGGGGACTTATACCCCCCCCATATCACGTAGGGGGGACTTGCATACCCCCCTAGATCACGTAGGGGGGGACTTATATACCCCCCATATCACGTAGGGGGGGACTTATATACCCCTTATATTACATAGGAGGGGACTTATATACCCCCCTATATCACGTAGGGGGGACTTATATACCCCCCTATATCACGTAGGGGGGACTTATATACCCCCCTATATCACGTAGGGGGGACTTATATACCCCCCCTATATCACGTGGGGGGATTTATATACCCCTCCCCCTATATCACGTTGGAGGGACTTATATGCCCTCCCCCCATATCATGTAGGGGGGGACTTATATGCCCTCCCCCTATATAACGTAGGGGGGACTTATATGTCCCCCCCCCATATCACATGGGGGGCTTATATACCCTCCCCCTATATCACGTAGGGGGGGACTTATATACCCCCCTATATCACGTAGGGAGAAGACTTATATACCCCCCCCCCTATATCACGTAGGGGGGACTTATATACCCCCCCTATATCATGTAGGGGGGGATTATATGTCCTCCTATATTCTGTATGGGGGACTAATATACCTTCCTGTATCATGTGGGGAGGGAGACTTATATACCCTTCTATATCATGTACGGGTTGGAGAACTTTTATACTCCCCTATATCATATAGGGGGTGTACGCTCAGGTGAGGGGTATAATCACTTTACTAATCAGCACCCAAATGAACAATACTCTCGCCCTGTAGGAGGGCGCCGCATTAGAACGATGCATATTAGCTGTAAGCGTCCCTCTCAGCCCCCCAACAGCTAGGGGAAGAGGAGGGGAGGGGGCCAAAGACTGAGCCCTGGGAGACCCCAACAGCAAGCTGGAGAAGAGGGGAGGGGACCAAGCCCTGGGGGACCCCAACAGCAAGGCAAAGAGGAGGGGAAGGGGCAGAGGACTGAGCCCTGGAGGACCCCAACAGCAAGCTTGTATAGAGTCCATGATATATAATGTAGAGGTTATATTTGCCCAGGGCATATCATGTAGGGGGTATAGAGTCTATACTATGTCATGTAGGGGTATATATGTTCATGGCATATTATGTAGGGGGTAGAGAGGTCCATATCTCGCTCCCATCAGTCTATGGCAGTGACATATTATGCTCGTCGTCTTCTTCCCCCACTAGGATGTGGAGTTTCTCTCCCTCCTCGTGGAGTTGAAGTCCGGGTAGATATTATGGAGTCTCCTGAAGTGTATCTGGGTTATCATGGCAGGAAGTAGGCTTCCTCCACCACGGCCTTCTGGTGGCGCTGTTGGCATAGTCTGTTGTTCCTGGGCTTCTAGTTCTGTCTGTGCCAGGCTGGGGGCGCTCAGTGTGTAGTAGTTCTCTGGGGCTGGTAGGGCTTTCAGACATGGGGCCAGTTTGTAGTCCCTCCTCGTTGTCATTTTCCGGGACGTTCTTATTTCGCTCCTCTAGTCACTGATATACTGACTGGTTAGCGACTCCCTGACTGGTTGAGTTCTCGGCCCAGGTAGGTGTGCTTGTTGGGTGCTGTAGGTGGCCAGCTGATTTTGTGTTTGGGCAAGGCCGGTATTTCCAGACTTTGGTAGAGCCATAGGGCAGAGAGAACCTCGCAGTTGGTTGTTTCCTTTCTTGGCAGATCGCCCTGATGGTTCCTACTTCCATGCATGCTAGGAGAAGCTCCTTTATACGTCCCTCTGATAACCTCGCTCCTGTGTGCGACCCCATGCCAAAGAAAGGGGCTCATATTTGTGCGTCTCGCAAAGAAGAAACCTCACGCAATTTTGTTGCCCGTGTGAAGCCAAAAACCAAGCGGCTCCAACAGGTTTCCGGCTCGGCTCCATCAGCGCGTACACGGGGTGATGATCGCCCGGACTCGCCCCTTTACTGTCCCTCCAGGCCGGTTTACGCTTCGCTTTATATTAACCCTTCCCACACCGAAATCAATTTCTAACATCAAGAAGCGAAACGGTTTTTAAAATCGCGTATTTATTAAAGTATCAAAACACAAAAACCTCATAATAGAAAACGAAGGTAATAAAGTACCTTATAATTAGGACGGACGGAAAACATGCACTTCGCCTCACACCTGTAATATGGTGAGCGCTGGACAACGTACCACAACGATAACTGATCCTGCAGATATTGCGCCAAAGTGGAAATAATAATATTATATAGACATATATAGTGCTAACAGACAGGCCGCAGAACGCACGGAAGAGCGAGAGACAATACCCAGCATGACGCCTGCGCCACGTGGGGCAGATACCTCATCTGCAGGGGGCCAGTTTACGGGCGGCTCGCCCCGGACCCCGCCTGATAGTTTCATCCACATCAGGACTTCCTCATCTTAGATGCGATCGGCGTTTGAGCGTCTGCGGCGCCGAAACACCCAAGACAAAACACAAAGAGCCAGTAGGGAGGTGAAGTTGTCTTTCTGCTCACAGCAACCAATCAGATTTCATTCTTCGCGCCATCGGATTGGTCGCCGCAGAGAACAGTCGTCCTTATCAAGACCCTCGGGATGTTCAAAGGTAAAAGCGGAAGCGGACGCTGATTTTTGGTATTGCGGGACGCTTCCTCTCCCCCACAACAACTCCTTGAAGTCGGAATCATACAGGGCGGTCGTAGCCTTACTGTACTGTAAGAATGGCGCCATTAAAGGGGTAGGACCGTGTGAATTGGATTGAGCTGCAATACCAGACACGGCCCTTAGAGGCGCCATTTCTGCAGAAAAAAAGTAAACCTTTTTTGTAATCCCTTTAAGAGCCATCACTCTGTATGAGCCCGACCCTACAAGCCTACAGGCAAGACCACCAGCATCACATGCTTAGTCACTGACTAATGTCCGCCAGCGCAGAGCACCGGGAGCAGCTCTTCCTCATTTACTGCCCTTTAAAGGGATTGTCCAGGATGAGCAGAGCGCCGGCGCCATCGCCTCCCACTATTGCAGCGATTCAGGCTGAGCTGTAACGCCGCCTGTGGACAGGGGCGGCGCTGTTGGAAAAAAAGGAGCCATGTTTTTCTAAATCTAGACAATTCCTTTAAGGCAGCAGTAGTGACAACAGTTCTCAGGGTCACATGACTGTCAGCGACCGCCTGCGCTGCAGACCCTCCAAGGTCACCTGAGTGACTGACCCCCACAAGCAGCAGAACCGCCTACACAAATCCCGCATGAATGGCGGTCAGCCGTTAGCGTTTAGTTCCAGTTTATCCCCCCCCCCCCCATACTGATGAGGAGCGCCGGCGGCCAACATGTACGAATACAAGAGTTCTGGTACAGAAGATAAGGGTCGTACATGACGGCGCCGCTGCTCCTGTGGCCGCCGCCGCTGCTCCTGTGGCCGCCGCCGCTTCTGAGGTAATTTTGGCTTCATCATCATTAAGCGTGAAGTGAAATACAGAAAACATGAAATGGCGGTGGCAGCAGCGGTCATCTAGCAGGGGGCCGGCCCCTTAGAGGAGGCATGCTGGGAGTTGTAGTCCGGCACAACTAACCAGTCCCCCACATCGTTCTCCTACTTTAATACTCTGAGATTAGATTGATTTTTTTGGACATTTGTGAGCAGATTTATGGGAGACCGTCAGCAAGCAGGTCCGTCAGTAAAATGTGCGCAGTGTGAAGCGGGGCAGCCGGAGCCGAGGTTAAGGGGGGCTCCGGTCACCGGACCCCCACTGCAATAGGCCGCCTGTGGGCAAATAATAGGCACTGATATACTGGGATCCAGTGCTGCAGCCCGCTGCGGTCCCGGTGATTGTTAGGACAGATGATGTCACAGGATATCAGGTGACCGCTGTGGCCAATGAGAAGCTGCAGTGCCGCCGCTTATTTTATTGGCATCAGCGCTCACAATCTGAATGCCATGATGCCAGGAGTTCAGGAACGGGACGCTGCGGCCTCTCATTGCTGCAACATAATCACCGGGAGCGCAGCGGGCTGCAGCACTGGACCCGGGTGGCTGCGGAGCAGCAAGTATCTGTTTATTGTTCCCACACGGGTCCAGTAACCGGAGAACCCCTTTAAGCTCCGGCCACTCCACACTTTAGGGTTCCCTTTGGGCAGCTGCAGCAGGTGGTGCACCCAACGTTACGTCACCGCGGCTGGAAATGCTGCGCAGTATCGATTGCTGTGGAAAACTTCCCCCGTGGTGGCCCCTAACAACCTGCCGTGGCCCCTAACAACCTGCGGCAGACCCTACTGCACCTGGTGGCCCCTAACAACCTGCCATGGCCCCTTACTACACCTGGTGGCCCCTAACAACCTGCCGTGGCCCCTAACAACCTGCGGTGGGCCCTTACTGCACCTGGTGGCCCCTAACAACCTGCGGCAGACCCTACAGCACCTGGTGGCCCCCAACAACCTGTGGCGTGCCCCTACTGCACCTGGTGGCCCCTAAATCCTGCAGATGCCCCCTACTGCACCTGGTGGCCCCTAACAACCTGCGGCAGACCCTACTGCACCTGGTGGCCCCTAACAACCTGCCATGGCCCCTAACAACCTGCGGTGGGCCCTTATTGCACCTGGTGGCCCCTAACAACCTGCGGCAGACCCTACTGCACCTGGTGGCCCCTAACAACCTGCGGCGGGTCCCTACAGCACCTGGTGGCCCCCAACAACCTGCGGCGTGCCCCTACTGCACTTGGTGGCCCCTAAATCCTGCAGATGCCCCCTACTGCACCTGGTGGCCCCTAAATCCTGCAGTGGCCCCCTACTGCACCTGGTGGCCCCTAACAACCTGCAGCGGGCCCCCTACTGCACCTGGTGGCCCCTAACAACCTGCAGTGGCCCCCTACTGCACCTGGTGGTCCCTAAATCCTGCAGTGGCCCCCTACTGCACCTGGTGGCACCTGTCTGTGTCAGTTGGGCCTTCTGCCAGGTTCCTGAATAAGCCAGCTCAGCCGCGGCACCTGCACTGGGGGGTCCGCCGCAGGATGCAGATTGCTCGGACCGCCGCCCGTCTGTCGCGCCGCAGCGCTGGAAGAGGAAAACTCTACATGGAAATAGAGATATTGAGAACGGCGCCAATTTCCCTGCATCTCGCGACGCACAATCCTGCACGGTTTTCTCCTAGCATGAATCCAGCCTGGAGCTGCACTCTGTGGCGCCCCTAGTGGCAAACTCAGCTCTGCTACATCTGGTCAGTCCCACACAAGCTCCGCAGCCCCCGTGCTCGCCCTCAGACCGCGCTGAGTAAATGAGCGCACAGCGCCCGCTGAGTACATGACGCATAGAAGAGCCGCAGCCAACACAACAGCGCCATCCGGAGAGCGGACGGACACATGACGATGGCGTCTTCCGATGCGGAGGAGTGAGGGTCCGCGGTGCTGCTCGCGCCTCCTTCTGGCCTCCACAGCGCCGACTTTCATACTTTTCTTACATTTCTGCGTTCAGCAACATATATAAAATAATTGCACAGAGTGTAAAAGTAAAAATCCCTTCGTGCCGCCAAGATGGAGCAGCGGCGAGCGAACGGATCGCGGCGACAGTCACCATCCGCCGACGGCTCGTGGGAACAGAGCCTGAAGTTCAGGTAGTGTCCACCAGAGGGCGCTCAGTTCACCCCCTCGCTCACCAGGCTCTGCAGCGCTCCCTCCTTGATCTGCTGGATGAAGAGGTTGCGCTCGTCCTCGGGGGTCCGGCCGTTCTGGGCGCGGACGATGCAGGTGGGCCGGTGCAGGTTCAGCATGTAAATCAGGTGTTGCTTCTCGTTCTTCAGCTCCTCGATCTGCGCCTTCAGATCGGCATTGATGGACTCCAGCTTCTCCGACTCCTTGTGGGAAGCAAAAAGGGGAAAAGGTTAGTGTGAGAACAAGGGGGATCCCAGGCACAGGTCAGGGGGCACAAAGGGGGATCCCAGGCACAGGTCAGGGGGTCCCAGGCACAGATCAGGGGGCACAAAGGGGGAATCCCAGGCACAGATCAGGGGGCACAAGGGGGAATCCCAGGCACAGATCAGGGGGCACAAGGGGGAATCCCAGGCACAGGTCAGGGGGCACAAGGGGGAATCCCAGGCACAGGTCAGGGGGCACAAGGGGGAATCCCAGGCACAGGTCAGGGGGCACAAGGGGGAATCCCAGGCACAGGTCAGGGGGCACAAGGGGGAATCCCAGGCACAGGTCAGGGGGCACAAGGGGGAATCCCAGGCACAGGTCAGGGGGCACAAAGGGGGAATCCCAGGCACAGGTCAGGGGGCACAAAGGGGGAATCCCAGGCACAGGTCAGGGGGCACAAAGGGGGAATCCCAGGCACAGGTCAGGGGGCACAAAGGGGGATCCCAGGCACAGGTCAGGGGGCACAAAGGGGGATCCCAGGCACAGGTCAGGGGGCACAAAGGGGGATCCCAGGCACAGGTCAGGGGGCACAAAGGGGGATCCCAGGCACAGGTCAGGGGGCACAAAGGGGGATCCCAGGCACAGGTCAGGGGGCACAAAGGGGGATCCCAGGCACAGGTCAGGGGGTCCCAGGCACAGGTCAGGGGGCACAAAGGGGGATCCCAGGAACAGATCAGGGGGGCACAAAGGGGGATCCCAGGCACAGATCAGGGGCCCGCGGGGGAATCCCAGGCACAGATCAGGGGGCACAAAGGGGGGTCCCAGGCACAGATCAGGGGGCACAAAGGGGGGTCCCAGGCACAGATCAGGGGGCACAAAGGGGGGTCCCAGGCACAGATCAGGGGGCACAAAGGGGGGTCCCAGGCACAGATCAGGGGGCACAAAGGGGGGTCCAAGGCACAGATCAGGGGGTCCCAGGCACAGATCAGGGGGTCCACAGGGTGGTAAGGAGCGCCCCCTAGTGATAGCAGCAGATGTACAGAATTCTCTCATGTGATACTATAGAGCTGTGAATGGATTTGAGGCTTTTCTAAGGACCCAGATCTAATATTAACCCCTTCCTTCCCTCGGACCCCCAGAGAGCTCCGGGATCAACGATGAAATCACTCGGGAAGAGCGCAAGCTGTAATGTACAGTAATGGCGGCTGCGGCCCGCTCGCACTCCGCAATGTTCCCGCAGATTCTATGTTGACATCTGGATATTTACGTTCTTCGCGGTGAGGATTTGCGCCGCGGTTCAGGAGATCTGATTTTAGATTGGAGTCCACATCGCAGATAAAAACCACAAAACTGCGAGTCCGTTCGTGCCGCGGCTTCGGCAAAATATCGGCATCACTGATTGGCGCCAAATCCTGGTGCGGATTGGCAGTATTTCAAAATGCGAGTTTGATGCGAACGGCAGGAAGGTTTTACGCCAGTTTCTTATTCGATCAAAATCCGCAGGGAGCAAAAGCAGCCGCGGCGTGCGGCCTAATCCGTCCGTGTGAAAGGCCCCCGATGGCGCTAAAACCCCTTTGCACACAGGTGAGAAAATCGCGCAAGATTTGTGTGTTGTGAGACTGGGGTCATACGAGGAAACAATAGTCACAGCATATCCAATGGGGCCGGAGAACACAAGGCGCGGCGCCAGGCTCCCGCTAGAGCAATGGTAACACCTGCCGATCCCCGGCGCAGCATTCGGCTGGAGTGATGCAAAAACGACGCGCATCCACGGGACATCACGCATTCCCACACGCAATATTGGACCGAGTTTCACGGCTAAATATCGCGCTCGCCCGTGAGACGTTTGCCTCAGAGCTCGCTGTCCAGCGGATTCTATAATGCGACGTATTATTGTGCCACGCCCCTGAGGGCAGAACTCAGCGCCACGCGCTCAAATATGGCGCATGACCCCGCGGTATACTTCACAATGCAGCCAGCCACTGAGAACCGACTGCGAAAGCCATTCCGTGCGCCAATTCTATAATTTGCTACAGTATTGGATACTCTGGCGATTAGATCGGACCGCGAATGCCCACAATCTGGACTCCGATCCTCGAAGCGGGCAATCGCGGAACCGGCCTCAAGTGAACCTCGGAATAATCCACCAACTAAGCGCAGTGCTAGCGCTGAGCTACAGCTGAGGCGGCCATTTTGGAACTGCGGCTTTAATTTGGTAGGTTCCGTCTCTATACGGCACCTTTAAATATTAGGTCAGGTGGTCCGGCGCCCCCCTCACCTTCTGTAAGCTCTCCGTCCTCTCTTTCTTCTTGTTTCGGCATTTGGCGGCCGCCACCTTGTTCCGTTCTCGTCGCCTCTTTTTCCTTTCATCTTCTTCGGGGACGAACTACAAATGAGAAAGGACATCGAGGGGTTAACGGCGTCCGCGCGTCCGTACAGCAAGGCAGTGGAATCTGAAAGGCTGAAAGCGTCGCCTCGGCAGCCAATCAGCTCTCGGCTATTTGACTGGTTGCCATGGGCAACCGCTGTGCAATGAGGGGTTAAATCTGCTTCGGACTCGTCTCGTGTCGGTAGGACCTACCTCTGTCTTGGCGACGGACATCTCAATGGGCCGGTCGGCCACCACCACCGTGTCCAGGCTGCAGAGCGGGCGCGTGGCGAGACGTTTGCTCTGGATGGCGAACCGGAGTTCTTCTTTAACCAGCGGCGTCAGATTGGTAAAGTCGTCAAAGGCGAACATCATGGTGGGGGACAGACACGGGACGATGGCGGACGCGCTGACCTCGGCGGCGGAGCCCTGTCCTGGGTGCTGGAGCATCATTTTGACTGAAAGCGAAAGATAATGCCGTTATTTATGCGTACAGAAATGGCGCTCTACAAGAAGCGGTGCGACGGCCTGTCTGCAGAGCATCCCTCCCTGAATGTACCACCCAGCTTTCCCAGACCTCTGAATGGAACGTCCGCCATCGCTAATCACTGCCTCGCCTCTACAACAGATGACCTCTGTCATGGCAGCCACGTCGATATTAAAGAGGTCGTCAGCATCAGAAAGACACAGCGCCACACGTGTCCACAGGTTGCATCTGGAACTGCAGCTTCACTTGAAGGGGGCTCAGCTGCAGTACCAAACACGGCCATGGACGAGCCGTAAACCGTTTAGGACAGCGCGGCATTTTGCATTATTCGCAGGCTGCTCTCATTGCCGATTGGACAGTCGGGCAGTAGGAGGAGTTGGACGGTAGGCGTTTGGCAGTAGTGGACTGAGCAGAAGGAGTCGGCTGGGTGGCAGACCGAGCGGTGGCAGGAGTCGGCCGGGTGGCAGACCGAGCGGTGGCAGGAGTCGGCCGGGTGGCAGACCGAGCGGTGGCAGGAGTCGGCCGGGTGGCAGACCGAGCGGTGGCAGGAGTCGGCCGGGTGGCAGACCGAGCGGTGGCAGGAGTCGGCCGGGTGGCAGACCGAGCGGTGGCAGGAGTCGGCCGGGTGGCAGACCGAGCGGTGGCAGGAGTCGGCCGGGTGGCAGACCGAGCGGTGGCAGGAGTCGGCCGGGTGGCAGACCGAGCGGTGGCAGGAGTCGGCCGGGTGGCAGACCGAGCGGTGGCAGGAGTCGGCCGGGTGGCAGACCGAGCGGTGGCAGGAGTCGGCCGGGTGGCAGACCGAGCGGTGGCAGGAGTCGGCCGGGTGGCAGACCGAGCGGTGGCAGGAGTCGGCCGGGTGGCAGACCGAGCGGTGGCAGGAGTCGGGCTGTTTTTGCGGACAACTTCCCTGCCATTTTCACACAGATTGAGGTTTTTCACACACAAAAAAAAGAAAATTGCTTCTTAGTTTCGGTTTTTTCAGCGCGGTTTCCTTGGTAACCGGCATTGGCGTTGGATTTTACTCCTCACTCAAGTGCAATCCGCTGGCCACAGACCTGCTGGGCGACTGTCATGCGGATGGGGCGCGCCGCTGCGAAGTCACACGTCTACGTACACAGCTTCTATTTCCCCGCAGATCGGATGGAAGGATGGCAGTGTGAATATCTCCGAGGCGAACGCTCCCGGCGCCGGCGGCCCGCTGAGTCACACGGTCAAAGGTTGTCATCCAGGGATAAAATACGTCAGGAACACAAAGACGTCGCCGCGGTTGTTTGCGCTTATGTTACAAAGTACAAAGTTAACGAGATGTAAAGCAGCCTCTCGTTACGCCAGCGCCGCGATTAATCAGACTCTACAGACCGATGACATCATGGCTGACCGACTGCCGTGGGACTACAAGACTCAGCATGTGCAGCAGCTCCACTGCCACGAGGTCATGGGGTGCAGCCGTCACATGCTCGTCCACCAGGTTAATATTAAATCGCCGGCGCCCTCGCACCGACCCGAGCGTTCTGACGCGGCACGACCACTTCTCCTTCCTGTGATGAAACCAGGAAACAGGTGATGCCCCCAGGAAGCGAACTGCGTTGCGTCATTCTAGCCGGGATCACCGCTGGGCAAGCGATGTGACCAGACGCACGTGTTAGCGCATCTTCACACGGGCGGGAAAACAATTTGTATCAACATACACCCGGGAGCGTTTGAGTTTTAGGCACAGATACACGTGAAAACCCCGCGGCGCGAATCCCGAAGCCCCGAAGCGCTGCAAACCCAAGATCACGAGGAAAAATAAAGCAGGTCTGGTAATTTCACGTATAAGTCCGCATGAATGGCGCATGTTTACGCAGGACCGCTGACTCACGGCCTCTCCGGCCGACATGCTGCGTTTTTCTCCAGGCGTGTAAAGTGCAGGTCTGAACGCCAATGAAAGTCAACGGGGCTTCAGCACTCCGTAATGTGCGCATAAAAGCTACACGCAGAATACGAGGCGCCCGCGAGGAGGAGCCGTTCCAGCAGCGGGTGCCGGAGATGAGCTGCCATGGCGCTCATACAAGATGTAGCAGAGTTGGATTTGTTTAACTGAACTCTTTGTGGCCACGTTGAGCTTACACCCGACCACTGATGGGAGATGGAGAGCCGGAGGGGTCAGACGACACCCCACGGGGGTCAATATGGCCCCCCACAGCCAGACAACCGCTGCACGGCTTCTGAACATGGCACACACGGAACTGAGGATTGGGTGATAACAGAGAGCAATAGACTGCACAGAATTAGAAGATAGAGTTGTCTCCGCTCGTTCAGACTGACTCCAAGCGGTTTCTGATCATCCGATAGTACGGAACACTTGATAATCCGGCACTTGTCCCTTCTATACGTAATCCTACGTGTCACAGCGGAGTCTCGCCGCGTTCCGCGCAGCATTCTACGCTACATTCGGTGTCAGTTTCAGGAAATGAATAATAGACTAACTCTCTGCCGCCCCTCCAGGCAAAAGAGGAACTGCAGCGCGAACTGAAAGTATTACCAGGCAGTTTCATCAGCAGGCGGAGATCCTCGTGCGACCAATTCCACGCACATTCCTGGCCACACACTGCGCCACCAGGAAATGCCCTGTACAAGCGTGACATCAGGATGAGTCATGCGAGAAACTCAGCTCTGCTACACCTGGAGTGTATACAGACCCCACCGATAGTGACTCTGCTACATGTGATATACGACAGGGTTAGCAGATGCCAAAGAACGCGGAGAACAAAGTGTTACCTTCCACTATAGATATCTAATGACCCCTCTAGTGTCCCTATCATACCAGAAGTAGCAGAGCCGAGTGCGCGCCACAACTCATAGTATAACAGTATATTACCTTCCACTATAGATATCTAATGACCTGGAGTGCCCCTACTATACCAGAAGTAGCAGAGCCGAGTGCGCGCCATAACTCATAGTATAACAGTATATTACCTTCCACTATAGATATCTAATGACCCCTCTAGTGTCCCTATCATACCAGACGTAGCAGAGCCGAGTGTGCGCCATAACTCATAGTATAACAGTATATTACCTTCCACTATAGATATCCAATGACCCGGAGTGCCCCTACTATACCAGACGTAGCAGAGCCGAGTGCGCACCATAACTCATAGTATAACAGTATATTACCTTCCACTATAGATATCCAATGACCCGGAGTGCCCCTACTATACCAGACATAGCAGAGCTGAGTGCGCACCATAACTCATAGTATAACAGTATATTACCTTCCACTATAGATATCTAATGACCCCTCTAGTGTCCCTATCATACCAGAAGTAGCAGAGCCGAGTGTGCGCCACAACTCATAGTATAACAGTATATTACCTACCACTATAGATATCTAATGACCTGGAGTGCCCCTACTATACCAGAAGTAGCAGAGCCGAGTGCGCGCCACAACTCATAGTATAACAGTATATTACCTACCACTATAGATATCTAATGACCTGGAGTGCCCCTACTATACCAGAAGTAGCAGAGCCGAGTGCATACCACAACTCATAGTATAACAGTATATTACCTTCCACTATAGATATCTAATGACCCGGAGTGTCCCTACTATACCAGAAGTAGCAGAGCTGAGTGCGCACCACAACTCATAGTATAACAGTATATTACCTTCCACTATAGATATCTAATGACCCGGAGTGTCCCTACTATACCAGAAGTAGCAGAGCTGAGTGCATACCACAACTCATAGTATAACAGTATATTACCTTCCACTATAGATATCTAATGACCTGGAGTGTCCCTACTATACCAGAAGTAGCAGAGCTGAGTGCGCACCACAACTCATAGTATAACAGTATATTACCTTCCACTATAGATATCTAATGACCTGGAGTGTCCCTACTATACCAGAAGTAGCAGAGCTGAGTGCGCACCACAACTTATCATGATGCCCCAGTTTATTACACTCTAATGTAGTATAATTGTTCCCATAGAGGAATTATCTAATCTTCTACACCGGAGCAGCAGAGCCGAGTGTGCGCACAACATTTAATCCACCTTCTCCCCACAGAAGCGAACTGGGCTCTGCTACATCTCTACATTGTTCCTCCCCGGGACCGGATGACCCGCAGACAAGCACAGAGGAAACACAACTTTCTGCCGCTGCCAAAGAACTTTTTGGGTTGTTTTCCACTGATGTGGGGGATCCCAGCGAGGAGATCCAGCAGATCCGCCGGGACGTCGCAGATGACAAGATACATTGTATCACTTGGAGACAACATCTATACATTGTATCAATCAGTCCCCTCCGCGCTGAGATGGGGGGGCCGCAGGGGGGCTCTGGGATGAGGGCGCCGGTGAGGACTCCGTCCGAGTGAAGAAGTAAGTTGGGCACCTACCTGCTGCCGGAGCTCCTCGGAGTGCCGCGCTCACTGTGAGCCGCTCTCCCGGTTGCATCACCCCTTATATAGCGGAGGGGCCGTGCAGGAATGCCTGACGTCATTCTAAGAATAGCCGCCCGGGGAGAGAAGCGCCCGGTGATGCAAGGAGCAGCGGACATCTCGGCCGGCAGAGGGCGCCGCTGCTCCCGGCTGCTGCCGCTAGAGGGCACCGCTGATCGGTGTTTTCATGTTTGTCTCCCCGTTACCAGGCGATGAGCGGCCGGGGGGAGGGGCGCCGGCTGCAGGAGCCTCCAGGGGTAAAGAATACAGACAGCGGGTAGCAACACATCCGGCAATACCGAACGATCGGACAGACTCCACGTGACCCGTTATCTGGACATCTCCGTACAAAACTCAGATCTTGTAGGCGGAAAAATAGAAAAAACTCCATGTGATCACCCCATTATGGTGCGGTTGTGTTCAGAATCAGCCAATCATATGTACATAGTAGTCTGCACTCCGCTGCCATCATTTACCGGGGGTCCCGGGTCCCCCATATAAAGTTCGGCTCTTCTAAGGATCTTACAGAACATCAAGGGGTCTGATTGTTGGAAGGTGTCAGTCAGGAGAAGGGGACCAAAATATGTCCAAGGCATCACATGTACCATGGGGCACAGGGGAGACCGTCAGCAAGAAGGGGACCAAGACATCTACAAGACATCACATGTACCATGGGGCACAGGGGAGACCGTCAGCAAGAAGGGGACCAAGACATCTACAAGACATCACATGTACCATGGGGCACAGGGGAGACCATCAGCAAGAAAGGGACCAAGACATCACATGTACCATGGGGCACAGAGGAGACCGTCAGGAAGAAGGGATTAATTTCCCAACAGTGACATCACTATCTCAACAGGATCTCTATCTCCTATCTATCTATCTCCTATCTATCTATCTATCTTTCTATCTATCTATCCATCTATCTATCTATCTCCTATCTATCTCATATCTATCTATCCATCCATTATCTATCTATCTATCTATCTATCTATCTATCTATCTATCTATCTATCCATTATCTATCTATCTATCTATCTATCTCATATCTATCTATCCATCCATTATCTATCTATCTATCTATCTATCTATCTATCTATCTATCTATCTATCTCATATCTATCTATCTATCCATTATCTATCTATCTATCTATCTATCTATCTCCTATCTATCTCCTATCTATCTCATATCTATCTATCTCCTATCTATCTCATCCCTCTCTCTAATATCTATCTATCTATCTATCTATCTATCTATCTATCTATCGCCTATCTATCTATCTTATATCTCTCTCATATCTATCTATCTATTTCATCTCTCTCTCTAATATCTATCTATTCATATCTATCTATCCATCTGCTATCTATCTCCTATCTATCTATCTATCTATCTCATATCTATCTATCTTATATCTCTCTCATATCTATCTATCTATTTCATCTCTCTCTCCTATCTATCTATTCATATCTATCTATCTCCTATCTATCTATCCATCTGCTATCTATCTATCCATCACATATCTATCTATCTATCTATCTATCTATCTATCTATCTCATATCTCTCTCATATCTCTCTATCTCATATCTATCTCACATCTATCTATCTCATATTATCTCTCTCTCTATCTATCTATCTCATCTCTCTCCTATCTATCTATCTATCTATCTATCTATCTATCTATCTATCTATCTATCTATCTATCTCATATCTATCTCACATCTATCTATCTCATATCTCTCTATCTCATATCTATCTATCTATCTATCTATCTATCTATCTATCTATCTATCTATCTATCTATCTATCCATCTCCTATCTATCTATCTATCTATCTATCTATCTATCTATCTATCTATCTATCTATCTATCCATTATCTATCTATCTCCTATCTATCTCATATCTATCTATCTATCTATCTATCTATCTATCTATCTATCTCCTATCTATCTCATCTCTCTCTCTAATATCTATCTATCCATCTGCTATCTATCTATCCATCTCATATCTATCTATCTATCTCATATCTATCTCACATCTATCTATCTCATATCTCTCTATCTCATATCTATCTCACATCTATCTATCTCATATCTATCTATCTCTCTATCTATTTCATCTCTCTCTCCTATCTATCTATCTATTCATATCTATCTATCCATCTCCTATCTATCTATCTATCTATCTATCTATCTATCTATCTATCTATCTATCTATCTATCCATCTCATATCTATCTATCTATCCATCTCATATCTATCTATCTATCTCACATCTATCTATCTCATATCTGTCTATCTCATATCTATCTATCTCATATCTATCTCACATCTATCTATCTCATATCTCTCTATCTCATATCTATCTATCTATCTCATATCTATCTCTCTATCTATCTATCTCATATCTATCTCTCTATCTATCTATTTCATCTCTCTCTCTCCTATCTATCTATCTCCTATCTATCTATCTATCCATTCATATCTATTCATATCTATCTTTCTATCTATCTCATATCTATCTATCTATCTATCTATCTATCTCATATCTATCTATCTATCTATCTATCTCATATCTATCTATCTCATATCTATCTATCCATCTCATATCTATCTCATATCTATCTCATATCTATCTCACATCTCTCTCATATCTCTCTCTCTATCTATCTATCTATCTCCTATCTATCTCCTATCTATCTATCTATCTATCTTCTATCTATCTCTCTCATATCTATCAATCAATCAATCTATATATCTCCTATCTCTCTCATATTTATCTCCTATCTATCTCATCTCTCTCTCTAATATCTATCTATCTCATATCTATCTATCCATCTGCTATCTATCTATCCATCTCATATCTATCTCACATCTATCTATCTCATATCTCTCTCATATCTCTCTCCTATCTATCTATCTATCTATCTATCTCATATCTATCTATCTATTCATATCTATTTATCTCCTATCTATCTATCTCATATCTATCTCCTATCTCATCTCTCTCTAATATTTATCTATCTCATATCTATCTATCTATCCATCTGCTATCTATCTATCCATCTCATATCTATCTCACATCTATCTATCTCATATCTCTCTATCTCATATCTATCTATCTATCTATCTATCTATCTATCTATCTATCTATCTATCTATCTATCTATCTATCTATCTCTCTCATATCTATCTCACATCTATCTATTTCATCTCTCTCTCTCCTATCTATCTCATATCTATCTATTCATATCTATCTCTTATCTATCTATCTATTCATATCTATCTATCTATCTATCTATCTATCTATCTATCTATCCATCTGCTATCTATCTATCCATCTCATATCTATCTCATATTTATCTCACATCTATCTATCTCATATCTATCTATCTCATATCTATCTATCTATCTGTCTCTTATCTATCTATCTATCTATTCATATCTATTCATATCTATCTATCTATCCATCTGCTATCTATCTATCCATCTCATATCTATCTCATATGTATCTCATATCTATCTATCTCATATCTCTCTATCTATCTCATATCTATCTTCTATCTATCTCATATCTATCTATCTATCTATCTATCCATCTCATATCTATCTCATATTTATCTCATATCTATCTATCTCATATCTCTCTATCTATCTCATAGCTATCTTCTATCTATCTCTCTCATATCTATTAATCAATCAATCTATATATCTCCTATCTCTCTCATATTTATCTCCTATCTATCTATCTCCTATCTATCTATCTATCTATCTATCTCCTATCTATCTCATCTCTCTCTCCTATCTATCTCCTATCTCATCTCTCTCTCTAATATCTATCTATCTCATATCTATCTATCCATCTGCTATCTATCTATCCATCTCATATCTATCTCACATCTATCTATCTCATATCTCTCTCATATCTCTCTCCTATCTATCTATCTATCTATCTATCTATCTATCTATCTATCTATCTATCTATCTATCTCATATCTATCTATCTATTCATATCTATTTATCTCCTATCTATCTATCTCATATCTATCTCCTATCTCATCTCTCTCTCTAATATTTATCTATCTCATATCTATCTATCTATCCATCTGCTATCTATCTATCCATCTCATATCTATCTCACATCTATCTATCTCATATCTCTCTATCTCATATCTATCTATCTATCTATCTATCTCTCTCATATCTATCTCACATCTATCTATTTCATCTCTCTCTCTCCTATCTATCTCATATCTATCTATTTCATCTCTCTCTCTCCTATCTATCTCATATCTATCTATCTATCTATTCATATCTATCTTTATCTATCTATCTATTCATATCTATCTCTTATCTATCTATCCATCTGCTATCTATCTATCCATCTCATATCTATCTCATATTTATCTCACATCTATCTCATATCTATCTATCTCATATCTATCTATCTATCTCTTATCTATCTATCTATTCATATCTATTCATATCTATCTATCTATCCATCTCATATCTATCTCATATTTATCTCATATCTATCTATCTCATATCTCTCTATCTATCTATCTATCTATCCATCTCATATCTATCTCATATTTATCTCATATCTATCTATCTCATATCTCTCTATCTATCTCATATCTATCTTCTATCTATCTCTCTCATATCTATTAATCAATCAATCTATATATCTCCTATCTCTCTCATATTTATCTCCTATCTATCTATCTCCTATCTATCTATCTATCTATCTATCTATCTATCTATCTATCTATCTATCTATCTATCTATCTATCTATCCATCTCATATCTATCTATCTATCCATCTCATATCTATCTATCTATCTCACATCTATCTATCTCATATCTCTCTATCTCATATCTATCTATCTCATATCTATCTCACATCTATCTATCTCATATCTCTCTATCTCATATCTATCTATCTATCTCATATCTATCTCTCTATCTATCTATCTCATATCTATCTCTCTATCTATCTATTTCATCTCTCTCTCTCCTATCTATCTATCTATCTATCTCCTATCTATCTATCTATCCATTCATATCTATTCATATCTATCTTTCTATCTATCTCATATCTATCTATCTATCTATCTATCTATCTCATATCTATCTATCCATCTCATATCTATCTCATATCTATCTCATATCTATCTCACATCTCTCTCATATCTCTCTATCTATCTATCTATCTATCTCCTATCTATCTCCTATCTATCTATCTATCTTCTATCTATCTCTCTCATATCTATCAATCAATCAATCTATATATCTCCTATCTCTCTCATATTTATCTCCTATCTATCTCATCTCTCTCTCTAATATCTATCTATCTCATATCTATCTATCCATCTGCTATCTATCTATCCATCTCATATCTATCTCACATCTATCTATCTCATATCTCTCTCATATCTCTCTCCTATCTATCTATCTATCTATCTATCTCATATCTATCTATCTATTCATATCTATTTATCTCCTATCTATCTATCTCATATCTATCTCCTATCTCATCTCTCTCTCTAATATTTATCTATCTCATATCTATCTATCTATCCATCTGCTATCTATCTATCCATCTCATATCTATCTCACATCTATCTATCTCATATCTCTCTATCTCATATCTATCTATCTATCTATCTATCTATCTATCTATCTATCTATCTATCTATCTCATATCTATCTCACATCTATCTATTTCATCTCTCTCTCTCCTATCTATCTCATATCTATCTATCTATTCATATCTATCTCTTATCTATCTATCTATTCATATCTATCTCTTACCTATCTATCTATCTATCTATCTATCTATCTATCTATCTATCTATCCATCTGCTATCTATCTATCCATCTCATATCTATCTCATATTTATCTCACATCTATCTATCTCATATCTATCTATCTCATATCTATCTATCTATCTGTCTCTTATCTATCTATCTATTCATATCTATTCATATCTATCTATCTATCCATCTGCTATCTATCTATCCATCTCATATCTATCTCATATGTATCTCATATCTATCTATCTATCTCATATCTCTCTATCTATCTCATATCTATCTTCTATCTATCTCATATCTATCTATCTATCTATCCATCTCATATCTATCTCATATTTATCTCATATCTATCTATCTCATATCTCTCTATCTATCTCATAGCTATCTTCTATCTCTCTCTCTCATATCTATTAATCAATCAATCTATATATCTCCTATCTCTCTCATATTTATCTCCTATCTATCTATCTCCTATCTATCTATCTATCTATCTATCTATCTATCTATCTCCTATCTATCTCATCTCTCTCTCCTATCTATCTATCTATCTATCTATCTATCTATCTCCTATCTCATCTCTCTCTCTAATATCTATCTATCTCATATCTATCTATCCATCTGCTATCTATCTATCCATCTCATATCTATCTCACATCTATCTATCTCATATCTCTCTCATATCTCTCTCCTATCTATCTATCTATCTATCTATCTATCTATCTATCTATCTATCTATCTCATATCTATCTATCTATTCATATCTATTTATCTCCTATCTATCTATCTCATATCTATCTCCTATCTCATCTCTCTCTCTAATATTTATCTATCTCATATCTATCTATCTATCCATCTGCTATCTATCTATCCATCTCATATCTATCTCACATCTATCTATCTCATATCTCTCTATCTCATATCTATCTATCTATCTATCTATCTATCTATCTATCTATCTATCTCTCTCATATCTATCTCACATCTATCTATTTCATCTCTCTCTCTCCTATCTATCTCATATCTATCTATTTCATCTCTCTCTCTCCTATCTATCTCATATCTATCTATCTATCTATTCATATCTATCTTTATCTATCTATCTATTCATATCTATCTCTTATCTATCTATCCATCTGCTATCTATCTATCCATCTCATATCTATCTCATATTTATCTCACATCTATCTCATATCTATCTATCTCATATCTATCTATCTATCTCTTATCTATCTATCTATTCATATCTATTCATATCTATCTATCTATCCATCTCATATCTATCTCATATTTATCTCATATCTATCTATCTCATATCTCTCTATCTATCTCATATCTATCTTCTATCTATCTCTCTCATATCTATTAATCAATCAATCTATATATCTCCTATCTCTCTCATATTTATCTCCTATCTATCTATCTCCTATCTATCTATCTATCTATCTATCTATCTATCTATCTATCTATCTATCTATCTATCTATCTATCTATCTATCTATCTCATATCTATCTATCTATCTCATATCTATCTCCTATCTCATCTCTCTCTCTAATATTTATCTATCTCATATCTCTCTCTCTCTCTCTCTCTCATATCTATCTATCTCATATCTCTCTATCTATCTCATATCTATCTATCTCTCTCTCTCTCTCATATCTATCTATCTCATATCTCTCTATCTATCTCATATCTATCTATCTATCTATCTCATATGTATCTATCTAATATCTATCTATCTCATATCTATATATCTAATATCTATCTATCTATCTATCTATCTATCTCATATGTATCTATCTCATATCTATCAATCAATCAATATATCTCCTATCTATCTCCTATCTATCTCTCTCACATTTATCTCCTATCTATCTATCTATCTATCTATCTATCTATCTATCTATCTATCTATCTATCTATCTATCTATCTATCTATCTATCTATCTATCTATCTATCTCATATCTATCTACCTATCTATCTCCTATCTCTCACATCGATCTATCTCCCCCGGCTGATCAGATGAGCAGGTACATGCTGTTAGCGCTGCAAATGCACAGAGGTCAGCGCAGAGACAGAAAGTGTCAGAGTATTATTAGGTTTAGTGGTCAGTGTGCAGGGAGGGGAGGAGGGGAGCTGTGACATCACACTATTATTAAGCCTTGTGGTCAGTGTGCGAACTGCAGGATTTTATGTTTTTTTTCAATATAAAGATCTAGAAACTTCTAAAGAAAATATCACTAATAACAGAATATCTGGGATCTGACATCGATGACTAGTAGTTAAAGGGGAGCTGCCAGCTACGTTATCTATAAACTAAGTGGACGGTCTGCGTCCAGGGATGGAAGTTTTATACTCCCCTTCTGCTGTTCTCCTTCTGTCCGCTGAGACCTAAAGACTTCCCGCGACCTCCACAACAGCCGGCTGCTGGGTCCTAATGACCACCTGTTACAGGGGCCCATCTGCCATTTATCATCTTACCTCTGCCCCCTACAGCTTACCTGACCCTCTCCTTACGTTTCCTGTGGGTTTTGCTGATTTTGCACATTCCTGGCTGCCCCCGTCTGGTTGGCGCTGCGTCTCACCTGTTCTAATCCCGGCACTGATTCACCTGGGGATTATGGAAGTGCCGGATACGGGCGTGTTTTGTAGTAACCCGAGGTGCGTCCTCTCTAAATGGGGCCACCAATGGCTGACAAGACCCGGACTACCTGCTGTAGGGCTCATTTACACGGATATATTCGCTCTGTATATTATGCACCCAATTGATGTCGGCGGCGCCATTCTCAGCAGATGCTCCAAGCAACATCAATACTGATCAATTATAACAGAAAGTACAAGGTCGGGCGAGCGTCACGCGCGGGTCCTGTCCGATGGCAGTATGGAGTCACGTGTGAGAAGAACACGAGGACTTGAACCTTTTTATCCACATGAGCGACCAGCGATAGTCCGAGATGGAGATGTCCTATTTGTGGGCGATTCGTGTTTAACATTCGCCTGTTACTTCCTATGGCGGCCAAACAAATTGCATCACACTCGCATGTAAATGTAAATGTCACTGCAGGTTTCATGCGCGTGAGATGCGATTTTTACGCAGCGACACAATGTGATGCATTTTTCTCACATAACACATTGCACTTCAAGGCCAAAATTGCAGGTTTAAGAGAGCAAAATAGAGAGAAGAGCAGGAGGGCAAAGCATAGAGGACAGAAAGGCTTCCCATGCATGAATACTGTGAGCCCCTCAGCGTTAGATAGGATGCCGGCACTAAGAATCAGTGTATCTGAATGCCGAAGTCAGACGACCTCCAAGTAAAGTAATGCTGATTGAATTGTATGAGGAAGCTGGAAAGTCCTTTTCCCTAAGGCAATGAATAGTTTCATGTTTTCACCACTGATCCTGCCTTCTGGAGTCCCTTCCCACCACCAGACATCTGCACTGAGGTACCACACCGCCCTCCAGGGGAAAGAGACGTTTGACTCCTCCCATTTCTTGTATTATTAGTTTGTCACGGGCCTTGGCCTGTGTATGGACTGGCGTCACGAACAATTACCATCTTACCGTGTCCAACTCCGCGGGAAGGAACCAAACGCCAAAAACTAAATTATTTTATTTTTTCCAGCTTTGCACCACCTTTTGCTACTGAGGTAAAGCAGCAGAGCCACTGTGACCACCATCATAGCTGCCCACCTCGCTGCGGTCTGGCTGGTTGCATATGAATGTAGCTTAGTGGTTAGAGCTGAACCCACAACTCTGGTGCTGCCAGGCGGCAGCGCCAACAACTGAGGCACATTCATAGAGAAATGCAGTAAAGGATCTGGACCCAGAATGTGGCGTTTTACGTGTGTTTGGTTGAGGTCTGATAAGTATGTAAATCCCATAATCCTGGCCTGTCTGCGCTTCGGTTCATGAAGAAGGTCCCCGGGTTATTGGCGTATGACTCATGTAATTACTGCTAAGACCGCACCGTCAGGATAGTGGGGGTTGTGTCTGGGATTCCCAATACCCACAGGGTGTTGGAAGGTGCCAAGTTCTTGTGGATAATCCAGCCCTACCCTTATCAAACAGCGCAAGTCGGTAACAGCAGGTCAACGAGCCGACAAACCAGGGGAGACGCTGCCGATATATATGGTTAATATCTCCCTGCGTCTCTAAGTGGCAAACGAGCCGCTCCACCTGAAGAAGGAAGTCACAGGCCGGAATGACTGCAAGCTCAAAACTGCACTAGACTACAGCGGTGTGCTTGTTGGTTGTGGTCCCTTTAAGAAGGCTCAGTAGTCTTGATGGTTACGGATCGCAGCTGAGTCACACAAGCACAGCGGTTATGAATTCACGAGGCGGCGCTTTAATGTGAACGCTACAATAAGCAGAATTTAACAAGAACAATATGACATCTTTTGGCCCCTTAACACGGGACGACCTCTCGGGCACAGATGGCAGCCCGCCGACCCAGCGATGGCTGCTTTCACACAGGAACACTCATCGCTCTTGCATGGAGGCGTAGCGGACCGCAAATTATACCAGCTGCCTGCCTCCATTCACAGTAATCAGGCCGTCATTCACTACAGCTGCGGAGCTGCGCCTGGTGAAGAATGGCGCGTCGCCTGAAGAATAAGCTATCAGTTGTAAAGAAATGGAAAACACCATTAATGGTGCGATCACATGGCACGGAAACCATTAATGGTGAGAGCGTGCGGTCATCCATGGAGCGGCATCTCACAGCAGTAACTTGGAGAGACAACCAATCCTACAACCAATGGTCCAAAATGGCCAGACGGGGTCGCATGGAGTGATCAAAGGGGCCGGCAGTCACTGGTGCAGCCTTCAGTTTCTTCCCCCGTATTCAGGTCTGTGGCTCCCGGACGTCTCTCTTTATATAACCCCACAGCCCATCTGTGAGGCCAGCTAGCCACAGCTATGATATCATCCTTTGTGGACCACTCTGGTTCTCCGGCTGGTGATGGCGGTCTCACCTTTGTCCTGATGAGCAGATGGGAGAAGTCGTAATTTCACCAAAACCACAAGCCTATCAGTTTGTGATGCGCAACCAGATCCATCAGCAAGCAGGAGGTCCAGCGAGAGAGACTGCGAAAACTCACTTTGTTAAACGTCTTGTAAAACCACAAGCCGACATAACTGAGGTCCTAGGTGTTTCAGAACTAGTCCTTAGTCATGGTTCTGTCATGGACTGTCATCCATTATGGGGGGGGGGGGGGGGTTTGTGCACTTTAAGCAATCTCCTCGTTCTAAATTAATACATTAAGAAGTTCCTACACCTCTGTAGGAATGTTGGTCACCTTCCATCTCTGTAGGCACGTCCTTCACCTTCTGCAGCGTCCTGTAGAGTGACCCCAGACACAAGGCACATGTTGAGGAGCTGGGAGGGTAGAGTGGTCACTTGTCACGGTGGCACTCACCAGGCTCCCTCCCGGAGGGACACACGTAGCCTCAGCCAGCGCAGCACTGGGCCTCTTCCGGACACCCGTGGGATAGGGATGCCCAATAAACTGGAGAACAGGGATAGCGGATGTCACAGGTGACGCCACCATTCTGTTACCCACCAGTATGACACTCAGAGGTAAATAATGGAACCACAGACGAAAGTAACGTACCTCAGGTCCCTGGGAAGGGTCAGGGCCTGGCAAAACTTTACTAAACATACCTTACACTTAATTGTACAGTTTACACAGAATTGGCAGTGCCGGTAAAGAAGTAGACTTAAGAGTACCTCCACCCAGTGATCCCAGACTTTCAGGATGGCTGCGTAGGAAAAATAATCTCGTAGTACCTCTGCACTAGGCCTAGCTGTATGCACCTCCTCTTGCTCACTCTCTCTCTCAGGACTCACTCTGCCACGGTTGCTGTCACACAGGTAAACGGAAGCCGCTCTGTCTCCTCCATTCTTCACCACATGGGAGTTGAAGGTATCCCCATGTGGCTGGTACTTTCAGGAACCCAGAAGCATCTCTCTTTCCCGCTCTCAGACACTCCTATTTATACTCTCACTCACATCATATGACAAGACAAATTAATACATTGCAAGCGTCTTCGAGGCTCATGCAAACACTTAACTCCTCACTTGCTGCAGCTGTGCAATACACAGAACAGAATGACTAGACACTTTTGCACAGTGCACCAACATAAGACATAACATGTATGACATTTATGGAGGGGGCCAGGAAAGCATGTACTGTGCCACGTCCTTCACCTTCCACTGCTGTAGGCACATCCTTCGCCTTCCACCTCCCTGGGGACGTCCTTCGCCTTTCACCTCCCTGGGGACGTCCTTCGCCTTTCACCTCCCTGGGGACGTCCTTCGCCTTTCACCTCCCTGGGGACGTCCTTCGCCTTTCGCCTCCCTGGGGACGTCCTTCGCCTTTCGCCTCCCTGGGGACGTCCTTCGCCTTTCACCTCCCTGGGGACGTCCTTCGCCTTTCACCTCCCTGGGGACGTCCTTCGCCTTTCGCCTCCCTGGGGACGTCCTTCGCCTTTCGCCTCCCTGGGGACGTCCTTCGCCTTTCACCTCCCTGGGGACGTCCTTCGCCTTTCAACTCCGTAGGGACGTCCTTCGCCTTTCAACTCCGTAGGGACGTCCTTCGCCTTCAAACTCCATGCTTACGTCCTTCGCCTTTCACCTCCATTGGGACGCTGTTACTCTTCCGCCTCCGTAGGGACGCCGTTACTCTTCCGCCTCCGTAGGGACGCCGTTACTCTTCCGCCTCCGTAGGGACGCCGTTACTCTTCCGCCTCCGTAGGGACGCCGTTACTCTTCCGCCTCCGTAGGGACGCCGTTACTCTTCCGCCTCCGTAGGGACGCCGTTACTCTTCCGCCTGTGTAGGGATGCACCCTATAATGTACAGGCAGAGTCCTCGATGCTGATGGATCTGCAGGAGATTTAGTGGATTGTCATCTTAGATGCATTTACTACATGCAGTGTTATTATGGCTTTAGGGCAAGGGAACACTTCGTTGCACTATTGCTTGCAGACTCTACGGAGTCATGTCACAGAACTCGCAGGTTTTCTTTTGTTCTAGGACTTGGGGGGGGATTTCCTAAAGTGGAATTATCACTCTATGCTGATTGACTTCATCTGTTATAGGGGCGGAAGCTGTGGAGTTCTTTGAGGAGGCGGTAAATCCTCCGCTTGCTCTCACCAAGCCATACATTTAAATGATAGCATTTTGGCTGCCTGTGTAGTGGCCCAGAGTTAATGGAGTCCCCTCCAGAATGTTCTATGTCTGTCTCGTGTCACTGTCTTGTTTGTGGAATGCATTAGATTTGTGTATTGTATGTTTGCAGGACATTGGCTGGAATCGGCACGTGTGACGGGGCGGAGCTACGCGATGACGCATAGAAGGGGGTGGAGCCAGAACGCCGCTCGTGCCCGGACCGACCAGAAGGGAAAAGACCCTTCTGCGCAAGCGCGTCTAATCGGGCAATTAGACGCTGAAATTAGACGGAGCCATGGAGACGGGGACGCCAGCGCAGGGAAGGTAAGTGAATAACTTCTGTATGGCTCATATTTAATGCACGATGTACATTACAAAGTGCATTAATATGGCCATACAGAAGTGCTGAACCCCACTTGCTTTCGCAGGACAACCCCTTTAATATCGGTGTTTGCAAGAATGCAATGCAAAAGCCAGGCAGTCAGTCAGCCCCGCAGATACTACAGAGAGGCCGTCAGGTCGGTCTGTGTGTGTGGAGTATGAAGGAGGCCGAGCGATTGCCTGCACCCCGGCCTGTTCTTCCAAGGAGTCCTCTATACCGCCTCTGACTACTACTTGGCCTGTGGATTGTACCAATACCCCGTAAACTCCACCGAGATAGAATTCCTGTATGCTGTGATTTCTGCAACTTTATTAAGAAATTTAAGTAAATGGACAAGATCGACCGTTCCCGGTTTTGTTCCAAAATATACTTTTCTGGTGTTGGACTACTTTATTTATCTACAAGATCCATTCCAGGAGAAGGAACGATGGCATCACGAGTGACAAGTAACCCCCTGTTACTATTTGCAAGCGCCCCAGCTAGTTGAGAGGTAGTGTTCCTTAACTGCCCTCAGGGGAGGAGATGGTAGAACCCCGTGACAGGGATAACATCTCTACCCCGCTGTCTCCTCCGCTGAGGACCCGCTCCTCGGACACTGAACCTGCATTTGCCTCAAGAAAGCAGATTTCTGCAATTCTGAATTACTCTCTGTTCTCATCTCTGTTTGGTAGTTATTGTGCTCCATCACAATGAGCAGTGGCGTCAGTGCTGCATCCAGTGCGTAACGCATCCCCTTGTAGTCAGTGGCGTCCGTCATTCTAGCAGAAAATTAGCTCTGCGTGTTGCACTATTTTTAATGCCATTTTTATGGAATTTGCAGTAGAAGCTCGAAATGCAGATGAGATTACAGCCTGAAAAACAAAGAATGCCTCCAAGTAACGGACTGTAAAGTGTCAGCGCTGCAGCGGCACATAGTGCTGAGATAACCCCCCATAGACTGCTCCAATAACGTGAATGCAGAGACCAACACTGACCTACAGAGCCAGGACAGACCAGTGGGCACAAGAGGCACCTGACTACAGACATCTCTGACAGACCAGTGGGCACAAGTGGCACCCGACTACAGACATCTCTGTGGGACAGACCAGTGGGCACGAGAGGCACCGGACTACAGACATCTCCGTGGGACAGACCAGTGGGCACAAGAGGCACCGGACTACAGACATCTCTGTGGAACAGACCAGTGGGCACAAGAGGCACCGGACTACAGACATCTCTGTGGGACAGACCAGTGGGCACAAGAGGCACCGGACTACAGACATCTCTGTGGAACAGACCAGTGGGCACAAGAGGCACCGGACTACAGACAGCTCTGTGGGACAGACCAGTGGGCACAAGAGGCACCGGACTACAGACATCTCTGTGGAACAGACCAGTGGGCACAAGAGGCACCGGACTACAGACATCTCTGTGGGACAGACCAGTGGGCACAAGAGGCACCGGACTACAGACATCTCTGTGGGACAGACCAGTGGGCACAAGAGGCACCGGACTACGGACAGCTCTGTGGAACAGACCAGTGGGCACAAAAGGGAACCGGACTACAGACAGCTCTGTGGAACAGACCAGTGGGCACAAGAGGCACCGGACTACAGACATCTCTGTGGAACAGATCAGTGGGCACAAGAGGCACCGGACTACAGACAGCTCTGTGGGACAGACCAGTGGGCACGAGAGGCACCCGACTACAGACATCTCTGTGGGACAGACCAGTGGGCACGAGAGGCACCGGACTACAGACATCTCTGTGGGACAGACCAGTGGGCACGAGAGGCACCGGACTACAGACATCTCTGTGGGACAGACCAGTGGGCACGAGAGGCACCGGACTACAGACAGCTCTGTGGGACAGACCAGTGGGCACGAGAGGCACCGAACTACAGACAGCTCTGTGGAACAGACCAGTGGGCACAAGAGGCACCGGACTACAGACATCTCTGTGGGACAGACCACTGGGCACAAGAGGCACCCGACTACGGACATATCTGTGGGACAGACCAGTGGGCACAAGTGGCCCCCGACTACGGACATATCTGTGGGACAGACCAGTGGGCACAAGTGGCACCCGACTATGGACATCTCTGTGGGACAGACCAGTGGGCACAAGTGGCACCCGATTACGGACATCTCTGTGGGACAGACCAGTGGGCACAAGTGGCACCCGACTATGGACATCTCTGTGGGACAGACCAGTGGGCACAAGTGGCACCCGATTACGGACATCTCTGTGGGACAGACCAGTGGGCACAAGTGGCACCCGATTACGGACATCTCTGTGGGAAAGACCAGTGGGGACAAGAGGCACCTGACTACGGACATCTCTGTGGGACAGACCAGTGGGCACAAGAGGCACCGGACTACAGACATCTCTGTGGGACAGACCAGTGGGCACAAGAGGCACCGGACTACAGACATCTCTGTGGGACAGACCAGTGGGCACAAGAGGCACCGGACTACAGACATCTCTGTGGGACAGACCAGTGGGCACAAGAGGCACCGGACTACAGACATCTCTGTGGGACAGACCAGTGGGCACAAGAGGCACCGGACTACAGATATCTCTGTGGGACAGACCAATGGGCACGAGAGGCACCAGACTACAGACATCTCTGTGGGACAGACCAGTGGGCACGAGAGGCACCGGACTACAGACATCTCTGTGGGACAGACCAGTGGGCACGAGAGGCACCGGACTACAGACAGCTCTGTGGAACAGACCAGTGGGCACAAGAGGCACCGGACTACAGACAGCTCTGTGGAACAGACCAGTGGGCACAAGAGGCACCGGACTACAGACATCTCTGTGGAACAGACCAGTGGGCACAAGAGGCACCGGACTACAGACAGCTCTGTGGAACAGACCAGTGGGCACAAGAGGCACCGGACTACAGACATCTCTGTGGAACAGACCAGTGGGCACAAGAGGCACCGGACTACAGACAGCTCTGTGGGACAGACCAGTGGGCACAAGTGGCCCCCGACTACGGACATATCTGTGGGACAGACCAGTGGGCACAAGTGGCCCCCGACTACGGACATATCTGTGGAACAGACCAGTGGGCACAAGTGGCCCCCGACTATGGACATCTCTGTGGGACAGACCAGTGGGCACAAGTGGCACCCGATTACGGACATCTCTTTGGGACAGACCAGTGGGCACAAGAGGCACCTGACTACGGACATCTCTGTGGAACAGACCAGTGGGCACAAGAGGCACCGGACTACAGACATCTCTGTGGGACAGACCAGTGGGCACAAGAGGCACCGGACTACAGACATCTCTGTGGGACAGACCAGTGGGCACAAGAGGCACCGGACTACAGACATCTCTGTGGGACAGACCAGTGGGCACAAGAGGCACTGGACTACAGACATCTCTGTGGGATAGACCAGTGGGCACAAGTGGCACCCGACTACGGACATCTCTGTGGGACAGACCAGTGGGCACAAGTGGCACCCAACTACGGACATCTCTGTGGGACAGACCAGTGGGCACAAGTGGCCCCCGACTACGGACATATCTGTGGGACAGACCAGTTGGCACAAGTGGCCCCCGACTACGGACATATCTGTGGAACAGACCAGTGGGCACAAGTGGCCCCCGACTATGGACATCTCTGTGGGACAGACCAGTGGGCACAAGTGGCACCCGATTACGGACATCTCTGTGGGACAGACCAGTGGGCACAAGAGGCACCTGACTACGGACATCTCTGTGGAACAGACCAGTGGGCACAAGAGGCACCGGACTACAGACATCTCTGTGGGACAGACCAGTGGGCACAAGAGGCACCGGACTACAGACATCTCTGTGGGACAGACCAGTGGGCACAAGAGGCACCGGACTACAGACATCTCTGTGGGACAGACCAGTGGGCACAAGAGGCACCGGACTACAGACATCTCTGTGGGACAGACCAGTGAGCACAAGAGGCACCGGACTACAGACATCTCTGTGGGACAGACCAGTGGGCACAAGAGGCACTGGACTACAGACATCTCTGTGGAACAGACCAGTGGGCACAAGAGGCACCGGACTACAGACATCTCTGTGGGACAGACCAGTGGGCACGAGAGGCACCGGACTACAGACATCTCTGTGGGACAGACCAGTGGGCACGAGAGGCACGGGACTACAGACAGCTCTGTGGAACAGACCAGTGGGCACAAGAGGCACCGGACTACAGACAGCTCTGTGGAACAGACCAGTGGGCACAAGAGGCACCGGACTACAGACATCTCTGTGGAACAGACCAGTGGGCACAAGAGGCACCGGACTACAGACATCTCTGTGGGACAGACCAGTGGGCACAAGAGGCACCGGACTACAGATATCTCTGTGGGACAGACCAGTGGGCACAAGAGGCACCGGACTACAGACATCTCTGTGGGACAGACCAGTGGGCACGAGCGGCACCGGACTACAGACATCTCTGTGGGACAGACCAGTGGGCACGAGAGGCACCGGACTACAGACAGCTCTGTGGAACAGACCAGTGGGCACAAGAGGCACCGGACTACAGACAGCTCTGTGGAACAGACCAGTGGGCACAAGAGGCACCGGACTACAGACATCTCTGTGGAACAGACCAGTGGGCACAAGAGGCACCGGACTACAGACAGCTCTGTGGGACAGACCAGTGGGCACAAGTGGCCCCCGACTACGGACATATCTGTGGGACAGACCAGTGGGCACAAGTGGCCCCCGACTACGGACATATCTGTGGAACAGACCAGTGGGCACAAGTGGCCCCCGACTATGGACATCTCTGTGGGACAGACCAGTGGGCACAAGTGGCACCCGATTACAGACATCTCTGTGGGACAGACCAGTGGGCACAAGTGGCACCCGATTACGGACATCTCTGTGGGACAGACCAGTGGGCACAAGAGGCACCTGACTACAGACATCTCTGTGGAACAGACCAGTGGGCACAAGAGGCACCGGACTACAGACATCTCTGTGGGACAGACCAGTGGGCACTAGAGGCACCGGACTACAGACATCTCTGTGGGACAGACCAGTGGGCACGAGAGGCACCGGACTACAGACATCTCTGTGGGACAGACCAGTGGGCACAAGAGGCACTGGACTACAGACATCTCTGTGGGACAGACCAGTGGGCACAAGTGGCACCCGACTACGGACATCTCTGTGGGACACACCAGTGGGCACAAGAGGCACCCAACTACGGACATCTCTGTGGGACAGACCAGTGGGCACAAGAGGCACCGGACTACAGACATCTCTGTGGGACAGACCAGTGGGCACAAGAGGCACCGGACTACAGACATCTCTGTGGGACAGACCAGTGGGCACAAGAGGCACCGGACTACAGACATCTCTGTGGGACAGACCAGTGGGCACAAGAGGCACCGGACTACAGACATCTCTGTGGGACAGACCAGTGGGCACAAGAGGCACTGGACTACAGACATCTCTGTGGGACAGACCAGTGGGCACAAGAGGCACTGGACTACAGACATCTCTGTGGGACAGACCAGTGGGCACAAGTGGCACCCGACTACGGACATCTCTGTGGGACAGAGCAGTGGGCACAAGTGGCCCCCGACTACGGACATCTCTGTGGGACAGAGCAGTGGGCACAAGTGGCACCTGACTACGGACATCTCTGTGGGACAGACCAGTGGGCACAAGAGGCACCCTACTATGGACATCTCTGTGGGACAGACTAGTGGGCACAAGAGGCACCTGACTACAGACATCTCTGTGGGACAGCCAGAAGTCCTGGGATGGCACTATGTAGGTTATGAAATGCCGTTATCTTAACGGACAACTTAGGAGCGCCCCCACCTGTACAAGTTATGCTAAGGGTTGAACACTGGCCAGCACGCTCATGGTGATGTGAATTATTGGAACGAGACACAATAGTGGGCGCCAGACGGATGGGACATGTAGTTTCCGGAGTTGTGCCAGCATTCCTTGATCCACAGTGTCCTGGGAATACATCATAGAAGGCAGGGCTCATATGTGGTGCAGACCCCATGAAGCCACAGGCCTCGAGAAGCCATGATCCCAGTTGTCAACAGGGCCGCATGCAGGCTGGTGGTGTCTCCATACTGGAGTGCGGTGAGTTGGGTCCATCAGTCCACCTAAACACATCAGTGATCGCTGCCCGCTAGATTTTACTGCTTCATGAACTTCATGTCCCCCACCATGATGGGATGTTCCAGCAGGATAATGCTCCAAGCCATCGGGCCCAAGTTGTCCAAAAGTGGTTGGAGGAGCATTCTGGAGAGTTCTATTAAAGGCCGGCACGTTCACCTGACATGAGCCCCACCGAGCAGGTATGGGATATGGTGGAGAGGTCCTTTCACACTTTTGAGATCCTAGAACTCCAATACCCCAGAGTTGTGGGGGCATCCAGACAGCTCATCATCCTCCAGACATCTTGCATCCACTTGTGGAATTGATGCCACATTGAGCTTCTGGCTGGAGGGTGCCTACACGATATTTGCTCCAGTCCCAGGACTTCTGGTGGTCAGTGTATGTCTGCATAGTACAGTGGCGTCACGAGCTGTAGCTGCTAGATGCGTCCTTCCGGTGCGCCCCTAAGGGAACCTGATGATCACCTACATAGTAAGAGGGAGTCAATCTTAAAACACAAAATGTATAAAGTGAAAAATTGACAGCAAAGTATCCCAGATGTGAGATATGCATTGGAGAGGTTTTGGGGGGTATGTGGGGCGCCAGGTCTCTTTTCATGGCTAGAATGGTGGTCCGTATTCGGTGGGTCGTTGTGTACGCTGTCATGGCAGATGATGGATATATTCCATATGTTGGTGCAGGTTTATGGAAGAGAACAACATCAGCGGGCTGGTTGCCCCAAAGTGGCAGCGGCCGGAACGTCTACAACATCTTCCTCCGCTATCATCAGGACTCCTCTACTCTGAAGTCCGTGGCCCCTCGGGAGAGCAGCAGAAGTGGATTAGGGCTGGTGGACGATCCCACGAGGTGACGTTATCTACAATCATGTAATACGGGACAGGATGGTCTGCGGCGTATCGGATGGTGGAGCGAGCGCAGATGTAGGTTATAAGGTAATAAAACACTAGGAGATGAAACTGGAGGAGACGTCTGGATTAATGGACCCCAAACCAGACACCCCGCGGGTCTTAATGAGGGATTAGGTGCTACCTTCTATCTTCCAAAGCTGCGGCCGTCTCAGGAAGCTGAAATTAGACGAGAAAATCCACCAAACGCAACACTAATATAATGTATAAATCCGGCGGGCCGATGCCGGAGCCCTTCAGGTATGCCGGGACCGCCGCTCTGTACATGACTATGGGGGGGGGGGCTGAACCGCTAATTTACATCACTATGGGGGGGGGGCTGAACCGCTAATTTACATCACTATGGGGGGGGGGGCTGAACCGCTAATTTACATCACTATGGGGGGGGGCTGAGCCGCTTATTTACATCACTATGGGGGGGGGGCTGAGCCGCTAACTTACATCACTATGGGGGGGGGGGGGGCTGAGCCGCTAATTTACATCACTATGGGGGGGCTGAGCCGCTAATTTACATCACTATGGGGGGGCTGAGCCGCTAATTTACATCACTATGGGGGGGGCTGAGCCGCTAATTTACATCACTATGGGGGGTGGCTGAACCGCTAATTCACATCACTATGGGGGGTGGCTGAACCGCTAATTTACATGACTATGGGGGGGGGGGCTGAACCGCTAATTTACATCACTATGGGGGGGGGCTGAACCGCTAATTTACATCACTATGGGGGGGGGCTGAGCCGCTTATTTACATCACTATGGGGGGGGGCTGAGCCGCTAACTTACATCACTATGGGGGGGGGGGGCTGAGCCGCTAATTTACATCACTATGGGGGGGCTGAGCCGCTAATTTACATCACTATGGGGGGGCTGAGCCGCTAATTTACATCACTATGGGGGGGGCTGAGCCGCTAATTTACATCACTATGGGGGGTGGCTGAACCGCTAATTCACATCACTATGGGGGGTGGCTGAACCGCTAATTTACATGACTATGGGGGGGGGGGCTGAACCGCTAATTTACATCACTATGGGGGGGGGGGCTGAACCGCTAATTTACATCACTATGGGGGGGGGCTGAGCCGCTTATTTACATCACTATGGGGGGGGGCTGAGCCGCTAACTTACATCACTATGGGGGGGGGGGGCTGAGCCGCTAATTTACATCACTATGGGGGGGCTGAGCCGCTAATTTACATCACTATGGGGGGGCTGAGCCGCTAATTTACATCACTATGGGGGGGGCTGAGCCGCTAATTTACATCACTATGGGGGGTGGCTGAACCGCTAATTCACATCACTATGGGGGGTGGCTGAACCGCTAATTTACATCACTATGGGGGGGGGGGGCTGAACCGCTAATTTACATCACTATGGGGGGGGGGCTGAACCGCTAATTTATATCACTAGGGGGAGGCCTAACATTATTAAATATGCATTTAAATGTAGCATTATTTGTGAGGTCCGTCTCGCTCTGAACCGCCTGGGAACAGACTATATGGTGTGTGACAACATGGGGGTTACATATCACGCCAAACGGTCACTTCCCTTCTTGTTCACTTTATTCATACACAATCTTTAACATAGATGACTCGGTCTCCAGGGCAATAATAAACACTTGGCAACACAAAGTCTCTTATAAACGTCCCTTCACAGTCCTTTTCACAGTCCCCCCAGTACAATCCTCCACAGGGTTGAAGGCAACAGCAACAACAACTCCACTTGATTTGCACAGACCTGTGGGTGTCCAGATCGCAGCTGGTCCTTAGTCTGTAGTGCCTTCAGACCCTTAGTCCAAGGGCAGGCGTACTCCAGGGGTCCTGCTGGAACCACGTTGTTCCTGGTCCATAACGTCTCTCTACTGTATACAACAGAAGAGGGGCCAGGGAATAAGTGATGCGGACTAGGGGGGCCCGGGAATAAGTGTTACAGACTAGAGGGGCCCAGGAATAAGTGATGTGGACTAGAGGGGCCCGGGAATAAGTGATGCGGAATAGGGGGGCCCGGGAATAAGTGATGTGGACTAGAGGGGCCCGTGAATAAGTAATGCGGACTAGAGGGGCCCGGGAATAAGTGATGGGGACTAGGGGGGCCCGGGAATAAGTGATGCGGACAAGGGGGCCCGGGAATAAGTGATGCGGACTAGAGGGGCCCGGGAATAAGTGATACAGACTAGAGGGGCCCGGGAATAAGTGATACAGACTAGAGGGGCCCGGGAATAAGTTATGCGGACTAGGGGGGCCCAGGAATAAGTGTTACAGACTAGAGGGGCCCAGGAATAAGTGATGTGGACTAGAGAGGCCCAGGAATAAGTGATACAGACTAGAGGGGCCTGGGAATAAGTGATGCGGACTACAGGGGCCCGGGAATAAGTAATGCGGACTAGAGGGGCCCAGGAATAAGTGATGCGGACTAGAGGGGCCCGGGAATAAGTGATGCGGACTAGAGGGGCCCGGGAATAAGTGATACAGACTAGGAGGGCCCGGGAATAAGTGATGTGGACTAGAGGGGCCCGGGAATAAGTGATACAGACTAGAGGGGCCTGGGAATAAGTGATGTGGACTAGAGGGGCCCGGGAATAAGTGATACAGACTAGAGAGGCCCGGGAATAAGTGATGCGGACTAGAGGGGCCAGGGAATAAGTGATGCGGACTAGGGGGGCCCGGGAATAAGTGATGCGGACTAGGAAGGCCCAGGAATAAGTGATGCGGAATAGGGGGGCCCGGGAATAAGTGATGCGGACTAGGGGGGCCCGGGAATAAGTGATGCGGACTAGGGGGGCCCGGGAATAAGTGATGCGGACGAGAGGGGCCCGGGAATAAATGATGCGGACTAGAGGGGCCCGGGAATAAGTGATACAGACTAGAGGGGCCCGGGAATATGTGATGCGGACTAGGGGGGCCCGGGAATAAGTGATGCGGACAAGAGGGGCCCAGGAATAAGTGATGCGGACTAGAGGGTCCCAGGAATAAGTGATGCGGACCAGAGGGGCCTGGGAATAAGTGATGCGGACTAGAGGGGCCAGGGAATAAGTGATACAGACTAGAGGGGCCCGGGAATAAGTGATGCGGACTAGGGGGGCCAGGGAATAAGTGATGCGGACTAGGGGGGCCCGGGAATAAGTGATGCGGACTAGAGGTGCCCGGGAATAAGTGATACAGACTAGAGGGGCCCGGGAATAAGTGATGTGGACTAGAGGGGCCCGGGAATAAGTGATACAGACTAGAGGGGCCCGGGAATAAGTGATGCAGACTAGGGGGCCCAGGAATAAGTGATGCGGACTAGGGGGGCCCAGGAATAAGTGATGCGGAATAGGGGGGCCCGGGAATAAGTGATGCGGACTAGGGGGGCCCAAGGCTCTCTCTCTGGGATGATGCAAGAGGCGGCCAGCTCTTTCCCGCTGATGCAAGACGCCGGAGCTTCATGTAATCAGCGCTGCTCCTCTCAGGGCCGTTAACATCAAGGTAATGAGTCAGCGACCAACAGCATTAATAACGGATCTCAGAGGCTTAAAGGGAAAGTGTCGTCAGAAGACGTCATACAAATCAGCGAAACGTGTCTGTAAGAAGTTTTGGTGATTTTTTTTTACTGAAGTTCTACTAATGTCTCCACATTTATAGATAATGAGAATAATCCACATGGATGATGTCACCCAGCGAACAGCCAATCAGACACACAGAGGACCCTCCTCCAGATCCCATCAGCACCCGCTGTGAACTGTCCATTGATGTATCGGTCAAGCAGCCTCTTTTTGGATATTTCCCCCTTTCCGAGGACAGACCCTCTTATGTGGCTGCGACACGATCTCCTCCTGCCGGAGGGCGGCGGCATCCAGCGGGCGGTAATCATCCTTCACGCCTGATACAGCGCTCTCTGGACGCCCATCAACACTCGATATACAAGTTCTGGGACGGAGACCGATATCAACAAGAGGGTTTATCTCTAGTGGCACATTCCAGAACTCACACTTTACACAATCCGCCGCCTCCATCAGATCTGCCCCCTCCATGTAACACCCCACAGGATGAGGTTTTTTCAAAATTTTGATCTCATGATCTATATTTGAAATATCCTGAAATCCACACTCTCCACATTGACTAATAATAGTCTGATGTCACAGCTCACCTCCTCCCCCTCCTTGCACACTGACCACTAAGCCTAAAAGTCTGATGTCACAACTCACCTCCTCCCCTCCCTGTACAGACAGGATTACACTAAGAAGACACCTGTATATAGATAACACAGAACCTACCATTCACAATAGTCACAGCTCACCTCCTCCCCTCCCTGTACAGACAGGATTACACAGAGCGGAGACACCTATATATAGATAACACAGGATCCACCATTCACAATAGTCACAGCTCCCCTCCTCCCCTCCCTGTACAGGCAGGATTACACTGAGAGGTGACCCCTATATATACATAACACAGGAGCTACCATTCACAATAGTCACAGCTCACCTCCTCACCTCCCTGCACAGGCAGGATTACACTGAGAGGAGACACCTACATATAGATAACACAGGACCCAACAGTCACAATAGTCCCAGCTCACCTCCTCCCCTCCCTGTACAGACAGGATCACACTGAGAGGAGACACCTACATATAGATAACACAGGAGCTATCGTTCACAATAGTCACAGCTCCCCTCCTCCCCTCCCTGTACAGACAGGATTACACTGAGAGGAGACACCTATATATAGATAACACAGGACTACCATTCACAATAGTCACAGCTCAACTCCTCTCCTCCCTGTACAGACAGGATTACACTGAGAGGAGACACCTATATATAGATAACACAGGAGCTATCGTTCACAATAGTCACAGCTCCCCTCCTCCCCTCCCTGTACAGATAGCAAAACATGGCCAGAACTCTCTCCCGTAGAAGTTAATGGGTCTTCTACTCTCCATTGTGTGACTGGCCCATGAGACTGCTGTGAAGCATCTCTAAATGCTGTTATCTACAGCTCAAGCAGATTGGCCACCAACCACAGCTATGTACAGACAAGATGGCTGCAGTTACATTGACGGCTTCCAGCTAATTGTCGGGGGTCTGACAACCTGTGATCTGCTGAGGGACCATTCTTAGAAAGTAGGCGCTGTGCAAAGTAGAGAACCCCTGTAAGGTCCCACCTGGAGATGGTCTTCTCTGTCTCCGCAGCTCCGTATGGAATCGTCACATTACATTTACCAACCGAGACGGACTATAAAACCGAAAGTGCAATTATGCAAAAGTCAGTCCATTCTGCAGTAGGTCCGGTACGGGGGTGGGGGACACCGCGGAGCACGATCCAGTGCGGGGGTGGGGACACAGCGGAGCACGATCCAGTGCGGGGGTGGGGACACCGCGGAGCATGGTGACTGCCATATAACGGATCTGTAGACAGGAGATGGAAAAATGCCTCCACAGCGCCACCTACTGGAAGGCAGCTTCCTGATGCCCGGGGGGCATTGCATTGCCGTAAGACTCGCTGCACCTTGGTGACGCTCTCCACAAGGAGGAACATTACCTCTAATGAATGGTGTAGTCGTAGAGGCCAAGGCTCCGGTCTCTAGAACGTTCCTTCAGAGCATGCTCAGTTCCAATGTGCCAAAATTTGGTGTCAATTTTGGTGCTTGTGGTGATTTGGGCGCACGTCAGTCGATCTCCATGGCAACATTTTAACCCTTTAACTGTGTAGGTTGGGGGAGTTGATAGATCTACTACCTGACAACTACTCATAGGGAACGTTCTGCAGGGTGTTGAGATGATGCGAGATGAGTGTCCGGCCGGTTCTGCAGGCCGATCACAAGACATTAAATCTCTTAAAAACACATTTCCCATAATCACGATTCATCTCTTGAGGCACGAGGAGAGATCCGTGCCGCGACCACCCCCTTGTGTACGCGGCTCTCTATCTCCCCGCATTCCGCGGACCATGTTCTTGTGTTAGTAAATACTCCCGTGAGTAAAGAGGTGGTCCCGCATGTGCACTGATGGGGCATCCAGGGGCGCCGTTGTCAGGATTGCTGGGGGTCCCGGTGGTTGGACTGTAAGTGGGAGGCACTGCCTGCCCTCCCCCTCATGGAAGAGCGACCGATGGCCATGTTTAGTCCTGCCCCCTCTGGTCTGGTACCTGGCTCGGAGGAGGGGGAGGCAAGAGGCGCCATCTCTTCCACCCTCAATGGCGTTCCCTCCCTTTTTGTAGTCTTGCTACCTGCAGACTTTCCTCTGCCGATGGGCTTGGAGGAGCCATGAGCTCGCCGCGCAGCGTGAACTTACCCCCCGCTCCACATCTACATTGGCACTCATAGAACAACCAACAGCAACCCTGACTCATGGCTGCCAACAATTAGTCTCCGGCATCTCTCCGAAAGGAATAATGAAACCCTCAGAGAGCTGCCATTGGCGGCATCCACAACCCAATATCCTTATGGTCCCACCGAGACGGACGGCCTTGTGCTGACGAACATGCTCATCGTAGCTCGCCCACGCCATCCTGTAGCCAAGGAGGAGGAGCAAGCCGATAACGCCGCCGTCCCGCCGTCCCGCCTCATCCTTCTTCCTTTCATCCGCCCCATCCAAATTAAACTTCTCCAATGAGAGAATATCTCAACATGTTCACCGCGCCCATCCTCTTCCTCCGTGAGCCCTGAAGTAAACATGCGCAGAATCAGCCAAAGGCACAACATCCGGGCGGATGGAGGACAAATCCCATCGGTCGCAGCAGGAACCGCCGGAGAGGTTGTTTCCTACATGTCACAGGTAACATGACCATCTTCATCCCCGCTGCAGTGCGCCTCTTCACTGGCAGGTGGTGCTGCACACCCCAAGAGTTTCGGTCGCGGGTCCCAAAGCTTCAGGCGGAGATGACTGCCGATCCAGCATACTGGACAACGCTGCATCCCACTGAGTCACAGCCGGCAATCCCTCTGCAGGCTGCCCTCCTGACCGGGACATTGCCAGGATGGGGAGGAGACCTCTGATGCTTTCCCTCCCTGGAGGTCCCGTCTATCATGAGGAAGCAGAAGTTGGCTGTGCATGCACCTGCCCAGCTGGGGGTCCCATGATGGCGCCGAACCCGTGGGATGGCTACTGGACTAAGGCACTCAGGGGGATGTGACCTCCTGGTGCGTCGGCCTTGTGGGGGGTCGCCGGTTCCCCTTACCCACCCTGTAAATGTTTTGAAGCTGGACCATGATTAGCAGCTGCAGCTCGGACCGCTGCAAATACGAGCCCCTTCCACCAGCTCGGCCCCTCCATACTATTAACCCATGCACACCTGGTCCTCTCCTTCTATAACTGTGTCTGCGTTGGTCTTTGCGCACGGATTCATCTCATTGCGGTAGAAATCCTCACTTAAAGACGCCAATGTTTTTTAAGATGCGAACAAACCCGTCCAGCACGGAGAAGTGAGGAGACCCCTGTGAGGGGCAGATGATGGCAGACGGGGGGAGCGCGGCGCGGAGGTTGGACCTAGATCGCCACGTTACAGGGCGGAGCTGCATCACTGTACCGCAGCATGCCGGCGCCAACAGCCCACATGCGTCCCGCGGAACCACCCATGGCCTTCCATTAGTTGCATTCTACATGACACACTGAGACGAATCCCCGGCAGCGCTGCAGTCTGCGGAGAACGGCTGAGGAACCTGGAAGAAAAACGCGGAAACACTTTAACGCTTCCGGAACTTTCTGTCTTTAGGTCTATTGCCTTCTCTTTCTGTCGTGACTTCTTCTTTAGGTACAAGCAGGCAGACACGAGTGGCGGCGCCGGCGGCAGGGACGCCGCTCACCTTTGGACGGGGAGGGTCATCTTGATAGTAACCATAGCAAACGGCAGATAATGGATAGCAACAAGCGTCTGTCACCACAACAAAACTTCAGTCCTGCGCGACTTTCACTTTCCTTTATCGGTGAGATGTCTCTGGATGGGAGGGACTTGCCGTATCCCAACCGCTCCGACTCGCCGTGTCCCGACCGCTCCGACTCGCCGTGTCCCGACCGCTCCGACTCGCCGTGTCCCGACCGCTCCGACTCGCCGTGTCCCGACCGCTCCGACTCGCCGTGTCCCGACCGCTCCGACTCGCCGTGTCTCGACCGCTCCGACTCGCCGTGTCCCGACCGCTCCGACTCGCCGTGTCCCGACCGCTCCGACTCGCTGTGTCCCGACTTGCCGTGTCTCGACCGCTCCGACTCGCCGTGTCCCGACCGCTCTGACTCGCTGTGTCCCGACTTGCCATGTCTCGACCGCTCTGACTCGCTGTGTCCCGACTTGCCGTGTCTCGACCGCTCCGACTTGCCAATAAGAGGCTACAGCGTCACCGCTCATTACCCTGGCATTGACGCTCACATCCTGGGCTCCCCGATGCCAGTTGTTTGGGAATCCGGACCCTCAGCTACCGGGTCCTTGCAGTCATTCATGCATTTCTGGCAGCCGGTCCACCTGCAGGAACCACGACTGGGGCCCACTAATTTAGGACATGTGACTGCAGACCTGTAGGGCCCACCCTGCACCCATTCACACATCATAACAACTTCAAGAAAAACTAATTGCTCCCCGAGTGGGCGGACATTCATGCCTTCCCGCCCTCTAGTATATAATGCCGTGGGTAGTACATCACACTGATGGGGCTTAGGAGCCCAGGCCACCACTTGGGGTATACAGCCTGCACTAAAGGCCGAGATCAGAGATAACAGTCACTTAATAAAAGTTCTATGTACTCCGAAATGGTGCCATTAAAAGCGAACCCCACCCCCACCCCACACCCCCGGCTCGCACAAACCAGCCTCATAGAATGTGCAGATGAAAAAATGGAACCGCAATGCCATTAGGTACCAAACTACACCGCGTCCTTAAGGGGTTAAAATGGGTTTCCCATTAATAGATGAATGTATAAAGAAGCCATTGTTGACCCGACCAATCCTAAAGGTCAGGCAACTGCAAGTGTAGTGGCCCAGTACATGCGTTCCTGGCCCCCTCCATGATGTCATACATGTATGTCTGTGTAAAGCTCTGTCATTCTGTTGTATATATTGCACAGCTGCAGCGTGTGAGGGGTTAATGTCTGCAAAATATGAGCTGTCTGCCTGTGAATGTATCAATTCCATCCTGTCATGTGGTGTGAGGGAAGGTATAAATGTGAGAGCTTGAGAGCGGGAAAAGACCTTCAATCTGCGTTCCATCTTGGCTTCCACCTAACACAAAGACACATGGGGGCGCCTTCAGCCCTCATGTGTTGAAGATGGAAGAAGAGGAGAGACTTCCCAGAATGCATGTCTTCAGCATGAACTGTAAGTGACTCCCAGAGAGAATGAGCAGAAAGTCCAGTCTGTCATGGCCTAGTGCAGAGGTACTTAATTGTCTGTTTGACGCGCCCGTGCGTCCTGAAGTCTGGGACCGCCTGATGGAGGTTCTGGTCTACCGGAGAGTCGGTGGAGAGACACTACCCCCTTCCTCCTCCGGAGTGCTCCCCGTCCAGGAGCGGTACCTGACAGATAACTTGGCCTGCAGAACCGGTGTCATTCTGTGTCTTGATGTTATTGTATCTTGTCACCACCGGAAGCTAGGAGTGTGATAGGGCTTGGATGGAGGAAAGCCCCTGCCACGCCCCTAGCTCCCGATTTGTGACTTCTGTAAACTCCTATCAGCAGCATGTGTATACATTGTTGCCGCAGCTGAACGGTTAGGGTTAGGGTTTGGTGTTCATGTTAGGCTTAGATGATTAGCTGTAAATACTTGCATGTTACAGGGTTACAGGGGTAACACGGAAGTATTTACAATTAATCATGTAAGCCTAACATGAACATCAACCCCTAACCCTAACTGTCCAGCCCAGGCAACAATCTATACACATGCTGCTCCTCCTGCACTGAGGCTCCCGTGCCGCCACCGCTCCGAGCCTTGGCGCAGCTGTAGGTCGATTACAGACGGCTGCCTCTCATGCCATCTGCAGGCTTACCGCTCTCCTCCCCTGGCGGCTCAGTCTCTGCCTCCTCTGCATCTCCTAGCGCTCCTCCCCGCCACGGCTCCAAGGTTTGCCGCTGTCCTCCTATGCATGCTGCCTCTGGAAGCTTAGTGTCCTTCCAGGACCTTGACGCCAGTCAGCTGAGCAGCCAATCAGCTGCAGGGGGCGTTACCAGCCTGTAAGTCTCATCTCCACCAGTACATTCTGGTGGTGACAAGATACAATAATACCCGTACCTTTCCTCCCGGACCTCAGATCTGCTGTTTATTGCGTGCATGGCCGTCTCTTGTATTTTGTGCCTTGTATTACAACCGTTGAGTCTCAAATAAAAGTTATTCCAGGCCTTGACTGTTCCCAGGGACCTGAGATACTAAACTACAGTCTGTGGCTCCTTTATTTTCCTGCCGATGCTCATGCCGTGGGGTACTGAAACGGTGGAGTCACCCGTAATAACTACAACCCCTGTTCCCCAGTTTATTGGGCATCCCCATGCCGGGGGTGCCCGGAAGAGGCCCAGCGCTGCCCTGGCCTTTACTGCGTGCGTCCCTTTAGGAGAGAGCCTAGTAAGTGCCGCCATGACAAGCCAGCATCTTGCCCTCCCAGCTCCTCAGCATATGCCCCGTGTTCAGGCATCTTCCCTTATAACGCTCCTCTCTAATGTGACATCCGGCGAGTCCAGCGAGGGGAAACTGTGGAGTCAGAAGATCTTTAGTGGTTGGCTGTAAACATGGAAGTCAACGACCCGAAGGAGGTAGAGCCGGATGCATGAGACAAGCGGGGTTACTGTAATCACACAAACCACCAAGTAGGGTGACGACCGCTATAACGGACATTTTTACGTGGATCCGCGGCCACAGAGTGATTACGTAGACTGTGATGTCCAACCCAGTGGGTTCTGCTGACCCTATGAAGCAGCTGGAAGGAGTGTAGAGTGCCGTCTAGTGCACTCACTGCGCACACACTGGTCCGTAATGCCTGCACTGCTCCGTAGCCCCCATGCTCCGTAATGCCCGCACAATATCGGCACCGCCGCTCCATAACGCCCGCACTGCTCCGTATCGGCAACACTGAGCGAAAGAGGCTGCGCCGCAATTCCTATGGAGCGCCTGGTCAAATGTGACACTCTAATAGATAAAAGCCAGAGGGGGCGGTGCTTGTCACTCTTTGTTCTTGAGGGTCCCAGCAGGTGGACCACCACTGATAAGGCATTGAGGACATCTGTAGCTGAGATCAGCTGCTGAAACTCCTTCCAGGATGACATTAAGGGTGACCGCCCACTACAGGTTTTTTTTTTCTGCAGGGGTCTGTGGGACTTGTAATGTTAAAATCGCGATCGCGCAAATTCGCGATTTCGCGGTAAATTGTGATTTTGTGCGATCACGATTTTAACATTACAAGTCCCGTAGACCCCTGCAGGATAAAAAAACGCTGCGAATTTTGCAGCGAAAAAAAACTGTAGTGGGCAGTCACCCTTAGGGCGCCTACCCACTGGCGTTGCCGATTTTTGTGCGTGAAAAACGCAGCGTTTTTTGCGCCTTTTTCACGCCTTTTTCGTTAATTTCCATTGACAATCATGGGTGCATTAAGAGAAAAATAAGGAGACATATGCAACTGACAGTTCCTATGTGAAAAATTGCAACGAAACAAAAAAAAACCCAAATGGACAAGAACACATTCTATGCTAATTGCTCTTCAGAAAAAACGCAAAACGCAATTTAGCATCGCAGGAAAAAAAATCGCCAGTGGGTAGGCAGTGGGCACCCTTAGGCTGTCATTACTTTTACTGATCCTACAACTGCCATCCCTGAAACAAAAGGTGGTGAAACATGAGAGGCATGAGACCCCCTTCCCCATCAGATGCCCAAGACCACCCATCAGAGGAGAGAGACACCCCTCACCCCCGTCAGATGCCAGAGACCACCCAGCAGAGGCATGAGACCACCCATCAGAGGCGTGTGACACCCCCCCCCCATCACATCCCTGAGACTACCCATCAGAGCTGTGAGACCACCCGTCAGAGGTGTAAGACCCCCTCCCTGTCAGAGGCAGACCCTGATTTCTGGTCATCCTCGCTGGCAATAAGAGGAGCCACCGCCTACGGTGATATTTGAGGTTAGATGAGAAGTTGCAGAGATGACAGAAGTGAGAAGGTTGCGCTCGCAGCGGTGACCCCGCTATTACATCACCTGTTATAAGGCACACCACAGATGCTGAATGTTAGAAGAGACACATGGGGAAGAAACCACAACCGCAAAGGTCGCGATGCGGAGTCTCCTGAAGCCCGCGGCGGGTTACACAGCAGAGGCTGAATGATGAGACCAGAGAACATTACCAACCTCAAGGAGATCCCCCCGAAAGTAAAACCCCGTGAGCCGCCGCCGCCGCATACCCTTTATGGATGGTTTGTTATAACTGATGTTCCGCCATTGCTCTGTGGTACTTATAAGCATATGTGTGTCGCCGGCCGTAGACCGTCATGGCCACCAGCTGCGGCCGCCTCCACTTCTGGTCGGCGTGTCCTGCAGTCCTCCGGCTGCTGCCGCTCGTCTTATAAAGGGCCAGTGCAAGCATCAAGAGCTGCCGACGGACTATGTGGCCCACAGTTAATGGGGCCCCTCCACAATGTTGCATGTCTGTCTCATGTCTTTGTCTTGTCTGTGGCATGCATTTGATTGGATGATTGCAGGACTGAATGGGTTAATGTCTGGCATGTTCTGTGCTGTCTGAAAATGTAATCTTTTGTATGTGTCACATGATCGCGCTATGTACATATGTTTGCGTTGCGTAAAGCCGTGCAGTGGAGTCGGTGAGTCTGTCTGCAGCCGGTCTGCCTGTGTGAGCCTAGGAGAGATGGAAGACGCTTAGCGATGGCTTACCGCCCGCCCCATCTCAGAGATCCTCTGTACACGGAGAGAGAATGAGCCGAGAAGTAAATGAGTGTCGAGAGATTTGTACTGGATTGTACGAAGCCCGGGAGCTTCCACCGCTTCAACGCTTCACCTGAAAAGGGAAACTGTTTGGTTTGTTCTGACTTTGCAAGAAGTTCAGTAAACGGACATTACCGCCCTTCCCACTCTTCTGTGTGTGGTCTACTTTATTTCAACGAGGGATCTGCACCAGGAGGTGGAACGTTGGCGTCACGAGTGACAACTGGACTACAGATAACCCTGCTTACTATCCCTGCGATCTTCCCCAGCGGCGACGGGGTCAGATCCCGAGCCACCCTCAGGAGAGGAGATGGTAGAGCCCCGTGGCAAGTTTAACATCTCCACCCCGCTGTCTCCTTGGACGCTGCACAGTCTGACCTTGGCCTGTTCTACTGACCACACCCTCACCTGTCTCTTTGGACACACCTGCATCAGCTGACACGAAGACCACACCTGACGAAATGACCAGGAGGTTCCATGCAGTAAAGACAAGATTGATGAAAACCAGGGACCCCTTAAAGCAGCTTACAGGACTAGACCGTATCGAGGCTGGGGGTCCACAACACCACGTTACGTAGATCTCTCATACCTGGTGTCACAGAGAGGCCTGCATTAGTGGTCAGCACTGCGATGTTCCCGGGTGCCTCTTCCGCGTCTTGTAGCTTAGCGTGTAGTTGTTCACTGGTGAACGCATCTTTCTTTGCACGCTAGGTAATGGCGCCAAAGCGCTTCCAGTCCGCCAGCAGGCTCGTGTCCCAGGCTTCCATCCATACATCGCCGACCCCTTATCTACAGTGATCACTCCTCTCTAGAGACGCTGTGATCTGCGAGCGCTGCCTGGTCTTTTTTCTGCGTTTTAACGTTTTTTTTAACGCACCTCTTCACCCATCATAAGCGCTGACCAACGCCGTACCATGCGTACAAAAACACTACTCGAAATTGGGGTAAATTGGGGCGGTTTAGAGCGCCATCTACTGAAGGCACGTGCTGGAGCGGCTCATGTTACCATGCTGTGATTCTGTGAACAGTGACAATCGCTCCGGCGAAAACGTGTTACAACTCAGTGATATTTATAAACCTGCCAGGAGGAAGAAACAGTAAATGTGCTGAACGTGAAGATCCACGGAACGCGGCGGCTTCAGGGTGACTGCGGGTCTGCCTCCGGCATAAAGTGGAACTAACATCAGGTTGCATCATCCCCGCCGCTCGCAAGAAGACCGTGTGCATCCATGGGAGGCGCCCTCGTATCTCCACACCTCCAGCCGTGTGCGGTCTGTCAGGGAGCTGGGGTCCGGGATACGGGAAGTCCCTGAAAATTACCCGCAACCTCTGTCCCTACCTACTTGTCCCCCTCAGGCTAGGCCCTAGGGCGACAACTGGGCGACTGTCCCTAACCTCGCTAGGGACACAAAGGCAGGTTGGCAATCCAGGCCGGCAACAGAGAATAACGCAGTACAAGGGGTCAGGCGAAGGCAGGGTCAGGTCCGAAGCAAGTGGGTCAAAAGCCGGGAATACAATCCCATACCGCGGGTGTAGCCTGGAGACATACACTGGCAATGCTGGAGGAAACTGGGACGATTAAAAGCTGCCAGAACTCCCACCGGCAGCTGATTGGGGCAGAGAGCCTGCCAGCAGGAGCAACCAATAACAGGCTGCAGGAAGGAAGCACCCCCAGGCGCCTGTACAACAAGCGGAGATAGAGCAGCGTGCCCGGGTGTCATGGCAACGGGCCGCGGCACGGGACGGCACCCGCCGCATTCCTAGCAACTTGGCTGGCAAGCGGAGCACACGGCTGGAGTCGGCAGCCAGGGGAGATAACCAAGACCGGGGCTCCCCTGCACCGCACCCCCACAGCCTGCATAATAGGACCGGCGGTGCGGGCACTCAGCCCTCGAGAGCCGCCAGTCCTGACACTGTCCCTACTAGGACTGTTTAGTCTATCAAGGTGACCATATAGAACAGAGTAGAACGAATATCTGTATGGAGAATGCAAAAATGGAACCACACAACCCCCCGCGGTCCGCTCCGCTCAGACAGGTGTGTATGAGGCCCAGTTTCTAGTGCGCCACTACTTTCAGTGGCCAATGTGTTTCAAAGACTGCTCCACCTTAGGAGTGATTTTAAAGAAATTGTGAATTATCTCCTGCAGCTGCACAGAGGCGGCCATCACCCCCATCAGTCCTTCTCCCCATTAGGGTCCACAATCTAATTCCAGACACACAAGGGACAGTTTTACAAGAAGACAATAATCAATCTGCACGCTGCTGAAGAAGAGTACGTATCCCCTCCACTGGCGGCCGGAGGACCCTCTGCCAGGACAGACACCAAGAGACTCCCTTCATTGGCACCCCAAAGACCCTCTGCCAGGACTGACACCCAACAGGCCCCCTCTACTGGCGCCCAAGGAACCACCGCCAGGACAGACATCCAACAGCCCCCCTCCACTGGCGCCCAGAGGACCCTTCACCAGGGAAACACTAAACAGACCTCCTCCACTGGCGCCTCGAGGACCCTCTGCCAGGACAGACACCAAACACCCCCTCCACTGGCGCCCAAGGGCCCACTGCCAAGACAGACACCCAACAGACGCCCTCTCTTGGCGCCCCAAGGACCCTCCGCCAGGACAGACATGCAACAGCCCGCCTCCACTGGTGCCCAGAGGACCCCCCACCAGGGCAAACACCAAACAGACTTCCTCCACTGGCACCTTGAGGACCTTCCGCCAGGACAGACACCAAACACACCCTCCACTGGTGCCCAAGGACCCTCCGCCAGGACAGACACCCACAGACGCACTCTACTAGCTCCCCGAGAACCCTCTGCCAAGATAGACACCCAACAGATCTCCTCCACTGCCACTCCAAGGACCCTCCGACAGGATAGACACCCAACAGACTGCCTCCACTGGCAACCCCAAGGACCCTCCACTATGACAGACACCCACAGACCTCCTTCACTGACGCCTTGAGGACCCTCCACCAGGGCAGACACCCAACAAACCCCCTCCACTGGTGCCCTGATGACCCTCCGCCAGGGCAGACACCCAATAGACCCCCTCCACTGGCACCCCAAGGACCCTCCGCCAGGGCAGACACCCAACAAACCCCTCCACTGGCACCCTGAGGACCTTCCACCAGGACAGACAACCACAGACGCACTCTACTTTCGCCACAAGGACCCTCCGACAGGACAGACACCCAACAGACCCCCTCCACTGATGCCCCAAGGACCCTCCACCAGGGAAAGCACCAAAGAGACCCCCTTCACTGGCTCGCTGAGGACCCTGTGCCAGGGCAGACACCCAACAGACCCCCTCAACTAGCGCCCCGATGACCCTCCACCAGGGCAGACACCCAATAGACCCCCTCCACTGGTACCAAGGAGGACCCTGCGCTAGGACAGACACCCAACAGACACCCTCCACTAGCACCCTAAGGACCCTCCGCCAGGGCAGACACCCAACAAACCCCTTCACTGGCGCCTTGAGGACCATCCACCAGGACAGACACCAAAGAGACCCCCTCCACTGGCACCCTGAGGACCCTCCGCCAGGGCAGACACCCAACAGACCCCCTCCACTGGCGCCTTTAGGACCCTCCGCCAGGGCAGACACCCAACAGACCCCTTCCACTGTTATCCTGAGTACCCTCCGCCAGCACAGACACCCAACAGGCCCCCTCCACTGGTGCCCTAAGGACCCTCTGCCAGGACAGACACTCAACAGACCCCCTCCACTGGCATCAAGGAGGACCCTCTGCCAGGACAGACACCCAACAGACCACATCCAGTGGCACCAAGGAGAACCCTCCGCCAGGAGAGACACCCAACAGAACCCCTCCACTGGTGCCCAGAGGCCCTCCACCAGAGCAAACACCAAACAGACTTCCTCCACTGGCACTTCGCGGACCCTCCGCCAGGAGGGCACCAAACACCCCCTCCACTGGTGCCCGAGGACCCTCTGCCAGGACAGACACCCACAGACGCACTCTACTGGCACCCCGAGAACCCACTGCCAAGACAGACACCCAACAGACATCCTCCACTGCCACCCCATGGACCGTCTGACAGGACCGACACCCAACAAACCCCCTCCACTGGCAACCTGAGGACTCACCACCAGGGCAGACACCCAACAACCCCCCTCCACCGGCACCCTGAGGACCCTCCACCAGGGCAGACACCCAACAAACCCTCTCCAGTGGTGCCTTGAGAAACCTCCACCAGGACAAACACCAAACAGACCCCCTCCACTGGCGCCCTGAGGACCCTCTGCCAAAGCAGACACCTAATGGACCGTCTGACAGGGCAGACACACAACAAACTCCCTCCACTGTTGCCCCAAGGACCCTCCGCTAGGGCAGACACCCAACAAACCCCCCTCCACTGGCGCCCTGAGGCCCCTCCACCAGGACAGACACCCACAGATGCACTCTACTTTCGCCCTGATGACCCTCTGCCAAGACAGACACCCAACAGACCTCCTCTACTGCCCCCCCAAGGACCATTGGACAGGACAGACACCCAACAGATCCCCTACACTGGTGCCCCAAGGACCAGGGCAAGCACAAAATGGACCTCCTCCACTGGTGCCCTGAGGACCCTGCACCAGGGCAGACACCCAACAAACCCCCTCCAGTGGTGCCTTGAGAAACCTCTACCAGGACAGATACCAAACAGACCCCCTCCACTGGCGTCCTGAGGACCCTCTGCCAGGGCAGACACCCAACAGACGCCCTCCACTGGCACCCTGAGGACCATCCATCAGGACAGACACCAAACAGACCCCCTCCACTGGCAACTTGAGGACCCTCTGCCAGGGCAGACACCCAACAGACCCCCTCCACTGGCACCAAGGAGGACCCTCTGCCAGGACAGACACCCAACAGGCCCCTTCCACTGGCATCCTGAGGACCCTTTGCCAGCACAGACACCCAACAGCCCCCCTCCACTGGCGCCCTGAGGACCCTCTGCCAGGACAGACACCCAAGAGACCCTTTTCACTGGCACCAAGGAGAAACCTCCGCCAGGACAGAAACCCAACAGACCCCCTCAACTGGCGCCTTGATGACCCTCCACCAGGGCAGACACTCAACAGCCCCCCTCCACTGCTGCCCTGAGGACCCTCCGCCAGGAAAGACGGCAGTCAGAATCCTTGGAATGTAACGCGTCTGCACAAGAAATTTATAAATTATTTACAACACCAATTCCAAAACCGTTGGCTGGTGTGTAAAATATAAATAGATGTAAAGAGGAACAGACTGCGATGAAAGGGAGATGTCATCTAAGCAGGACATATCAGGGGGATCCTGCGGACGGAAACAACTCCTCACTGAAAGGGGTCGGAGGAGGATGTCAGGAATCGTTCTGACCAACAGTCAGCTGAATACAACACTGGAGCTCCAACTAACGTGTCCGAACGCACAACTCGCCGTTCCTCCGCACGGATGGTATAACAGCGGGCGACCAGTTCCAGCGCCATTGTGTCTAAGAGAAACAGACTCCAGCGGGCAAAAGAGCGCAAAACTTGTATCACTGAGCAGCGGGGAAACATCTCCTGGTCAGATAGATCCAGATTTATGTTGCTGATGGAGGTCAGAATTTGGCGCAAGCAGCATGAATCGCTGACCCCTTTCTGTCAGGCTGGAGGAGGTGCAGTAATGGCGTGGAAGGTGTTTTTGTTGCACCCGGGGTCCGTGATGCCTGTGGATGGACAATGCAGCTAACTCCTGCAGTTCTGGAGGTAAAGGTCCGACATGTTACTAGTCGGTGGTCTCTAATAAAGTGGCCATTGAGTGTATGTGTAACCTGAAATGCTGTTCTTACAGCCCACCCTGTAAAGACGGCGGAAGGAGAGAAGCTGCAGTTGGCCAAAATGCAGGAAGGCAAAAACTAAAAAGGCAAATAATGATGTATTGTGGTGCTGGCGTTATGTAACGGCGCGGGGGTCACACGGACGTCACGGCTATTCTCGCTGCCCCGTTACTGTAGGATTATATTTAGACATTATTCTCCGCGCTATTATCGTCTCATTAGTCCGCCGGATTATTTATAGCTTACGATGTGTTATTAGACCTATTGAATGAAATGCTGGCGGTCACATGACCCCTGGCTGTATTCCCCGCTGTTTACTTCAGCTGTTATCGGCAGCCTCTTACTTCAGCCAGCTGATATGTTACAGACTTTCTCTCTATTAGTCACAGCGCGGCTTTCGGTTTGACTGCTGTCACCAAGTGATGTTTTCCTAATGTCAGATGAGTCAGAGCGCCGCAGAGAGCGCGACCGCCGCACCTGCGTGTCACTTTCAGAACTTAGCCTTTGCTCTAACACCTAGAGAAGCCAAGGGGTCTTATCACCAGATTAGGGGGGCTGCGCATGTCACTCCGATGGGGTCCCACTTAAGAACAAAACGTAATGATGAGAGTCGGATGGATCTGTGATTCATAATAGAGCGATGTCACAGACCGTCCATGGGGCTCGGGACACGCGACCCCGGGTTATAAGAACAGGAAAAACTAATCGAAATACATTATATCGCTGCACCGCTGAGACCTCTAAAATACAATGAGACACTGCTTACATTCCCAAAAAACACAAAAAAGGGACCAAAGTCAAGTGTTTCCCAAAAGCACATCAATGAAAATAATACAGAGATCTCTGCCATCATCTATTATACCCAGGACTGTAACAAGGGGGCGCTCTAATAACTATGTATAATATATCAGGGGTCAGTACAGAGATCTCTCCCATCATCTATTATACCCAGGACTGTAACAAGGGGGCGCTCTAATAACTATGTATAATATATCAGGGGTCAGTACAGAGAGCTCTCCCATCATCTATTATACCCAGGACTGTAACAAGGGGGCGCTCTAATAACTGTGTATAGATATATCAGGGGTCAGTACAGAGATCTCTCCCATCATCTATTATACCCAGGACTGTAACAAGGGGGCGCTCTAACAACTATGTATAATATATCAGGGGTCAGTACAGAGATCTCTCTCATCATCTATTATACCCAGGACTGTAACAAGGGGGCGCTCTAATAACTATGTATAGATATATCAGGGGTCAGTACAGAGATCTCTCCCATCATCTATTATACCCAGGACTGTAACAAGGGGGGGCACTCTAACAACTATGTATAATATATCAGGGGTCAGTACAGAGATCTCTCTCATCATCTATTATACCCAGGACTGTAACAAGGGGGCGCTCTAATAACTATGTATAGATATATCAGGGGTCAGTACAGAGATCTCTCCCATCATCTATTATACCCAGGACTGTAACAAGGGGGCGCTCTAATAACTATGTATAGATATATCAGTGGTCAGTACAGAGATCTCCCCCATCATCTATTATACCCAGGACTGTAACAAGGGGGCGCTCTAATAACTATGTATAGATCTATCAGGTGTCAGTACAGAGATCTCTGCCATCATCTATTATACCCAGGACAGTAACAAGGGGGCGCTCTAATAACTATATATAGATATATCAGGAGTCAGTACAGAGATCTCCCCCATCAACTACTATACCCAGGACTGTAACAAGAGGGCGCTCTAATAACTATGTATTATATATCAGGGGTCAGTACATAGATCTCTCCCATCATCTATTATACCCAGGACTGTAACAAGGGGGCGCTCTAATCACTATGTATAGATATATCAGGGGTCAGTACAGAGATCTCTCCTATCATCTATTATACCCAGAACTGTAACAAGGGGGCGCTCTAGTAACTATGTATAATATATCAGCGGTCAGTACAGAGATCTCTCCCATCATCTATTATACCCAGGACTGTAACAAGGGGGCGCTCTAATACATATGTATTATATATCAGGGGTCAGTACAGAGATCTCTCCTATCATTTATTATACCCAGAACTGTAACAAGGGAGCACTCTAATAGCTATGTATAATATATCAGCGGTCAGTACAGAGATCTCTCCCATCATCTATTATACCCAGGACTGTAACAAGGGGGCGCACTAATAACTATGTATAGATCTATCAGGGGTCAGTACAGAGATCTCTGCCATCATCTATTATACCCAGGACAGTAACAAGGGGGCGCTCTAATAACTATATATAGATATATCAGGAGTCAGTACAGAGATCTCCCCCATCATCTATTATACCCAGGACTGTAACAAGAGGGCGCTCTAATAACTATGTATTATATATCAGGGGTCAGTACAGAGATCTCTCCCATCATCTATTATACCCAGGACTGTAACAAGGGGGCGCTCTAATCACTATGTATAGATATATCAGGGGTCAGTACAGAGATCTCTCCTATCATCTATTATACCCAGAACTGTAACAAGGGGGCGCTCTAGTAACTATGTATAATATATCAGCGGTCAGTACAGAGATCTCTCCCATCATCTATTATACCCAGGACTGTAACAAGGGGGCGCTCTAATACATATGTATTATATATCAGGGGTCAGTACAGAGATCTCTCCTATCATTTATTATACCCAGAACTGTAACAAGGGGGCACTCTAATAGCTATGTATAATATATCAGCGGTCAGTACAGAGATCTCTCCCATCATCTATTATACCCAGGACTGTAACAAGGGGGCGCACTAATAACTATGTATAATATATCAGGGACAGTACAGAGATCTCTCCCATTATCTATTATACCCAGGACTGTAACAAGGGGGCACTCTAATAACTATGTATAGATATATCAGGGGTCAGTACAGAGATCTCTCCCATTATCTATTATACCCAGGACTGTAACAAGGGGGCGCTCTAATAACTATATATATATATATATATATATATATATATATATATATATATCAGGGGTCAGTACAGAGATCTCTCCATCATCTATTATACCCAGGACTGTAACAAGGGGGCGCTCTAATAACTATGTATAGATATATCAGGGGTCAGTACAGAGATCTCTCCCATCATCTTTTATACCCAGGACTGTAACAAGGGGGCGCTCTAATAACTATGTATAATATATCAGGGGTCAGTACAGAGATCTCTCCATCATCTTTTATACCCAGGACTGTAACAAGGGGGTGCTCTAATAACTATATATAGATATATCAGGGGTCAGTACAGAAATCTCTCCATCATCTTTTATTCCCAGGACTGTAACAAGGGGGCGCTCTAATTACTGTGTATACTATTATTGTTCTTCCCTCTGTGTATCTCTACCCATAGAGGCTCCACATGTTTATCTCCCTCCCATAATGTGGGCTATAAACAGGATTTTACATAAAGACAAGCCCCTCCTCCCTACCAGTTTTTACGATCCCTTCTGAACAGACTGTAACCCTGTAAGCAGTGAAACAAAGTGCCGGCTCTAACATGCGAAAATACTTTACTCTTTAAAAACAGCAGCACTGCTTGCCAATAACTACAGGATGGACTGCCGGCGTATCCGGAGCTCAATGTTTATTCTATGCTGGTGAACCTGCTTTCACCGTTGAAGAGGAATTGAGCATTTGTTTTTATGACTACATGTAACCCTGTTCACAGCCCAGTTACAGCTTTCATCCAACCAGGTCTCAGTTATACCAACTATGACATAGTTTTCCTCAGACATTATTACTTCCAGTTCATCTACTTGACTGGTCAGACTTCTAGCATTAGTCCCCTTATTGGTCAGACTTCTAGCATTAGTCCCCTTATTGGTCAGACTTCTAGCATTAGTCCCCTTATTGGTCAGACTTCTAGCATTAGTCCCCTTATTGGTCAGACTTCTAGCATTAGTCCCCTTATTTGTCAGACTTCTAGCATTAGTCACCTCATTGGTCAGACTTCTAGCATTAGTCACCTCATTGGTCAGACTTCTAGCATTAGTCTACTTATTGGTCAGACTTCTAGTATTAGTCCCCTTATTGGTCAGACTTCTAACATTAGTCACCTCATTGGTCAGACTTCTAGCATTAGTCTACTTATTGGTCAGACTTCTAGCATTAGTCCCCTTATTGGTCAGACTTCTAGCATTAGTCCCCTTATTGGTCAGACTTTGAGCATCAGTCCCCTTATTGGTCAGACTTCTAGCATTAGTCCCCTTATTGGTCAGACTTTGAGCATCAGTCCCCTTATTGGTCAGACTTCTAGCATTAGCCCCCTTATTGGTCAGACTTCTAGCGTTAGTCCCCTTATTGGTCAGACTTCTAGCATTAGTCCCCTAATTTGTCAAGACTTCTAGCATAATTCATCAAATTGGTCAGAATTCTGGCATTAGTCACCGTACAGTTTAGAAGGTTTTGGTTATTTTTTCTATTACATGTATCCCTACTTACTATTCTGCCAGTTCTAACTGTACTAACCCCTCCCATCACTCCACCCCCATTTTCATTACTTAGTGCAGACAGTGACCTGAGACTATCTCCCCCTATGTCTCTCTAGTTGCCCCAAGTCCCTAGTTTAAACACCCCTCTAACCATCTAGCCATCCTCTTCTCCCTCACCCCCATCCCACCCCACACAACTGCACCTTCACTTGCTATTGAGATGCAGCCAATCCCTATAATAGAGCCTGTAGCCAACAGAAATGTAATCCCAGTCATCAAGGAACCTAAACCCCTTCTTCCTGCACCAACTCTGGAGCCACTTGTTTACCTCCCTAATCTCTTTTCTTGTGTGGCATGTGGTACAGGTAGTATTTCAGAAAATACTACTTTGGAGGTCCTCGCCCTAAGCTTCCATTACACTGTATTACTAGGCTGCTATGCTACCATATTATTGTGTTACTATGTTTTATATTACTATGTTTTATATTACTGTTACTATATCACTGTGTCACTATACCAGCATGTTGCTATGTTGCTGAGCCACTATATTACTTTGTTGCTATATCACTATACTGTCATATTACTATATTACCATGTTATCATATTTCTACATTTGTGTTGCTGTTACTATATCACTATGTTACTATATACGGGTGACTCAATAACTGTTTCCATGTTACTATACTACTATGTTGCTATGCTACTATATTACTATAGTACTATGTTACTGTATTACCATGCTGCTTTGAGTTACTATATTACTACATTTCTGTGTTTCTATATCCCTATTTTGCTGTTTCTGTGTGACTATATCATTGTTACTATACTATTATATTGCTATGCCAGTACATTAGTATAGTAATGATGGCTTCTGAGTAATAATCTTTGTGTCTAACTGGGCCTTTAGATGTTACTTTGTTGCTGTTGGATGTTACTCAGTTACTTTGTTACTATGTTAGATGTTACTCTGTTACTTTGTTACTATGTTAGATGTTACTCTGTTACTTTGTTACTATGTTAGATGTTACTCTGTTACTTTGTTGCTATGTTAGATGTTTCTCTGTTACTTTGTTACTATGTTAAATGTTACTCTTTTACTTTGTTACTATGTTAGATGTTACTCTGTTACTTTGTTGCTATGTTAGATGCTACTCTCTTACTTTATTAGATGTTACTTTGGTGCTATGTTAGATGTTACTTTGTTACTCTGTTACTTTGTTAGATGTTACTCTGTTACTTTGTTGCTATGTTTGATGTTACTTTGTCACTATGTTAGATATTACTCTGTTACTTTGTTGCTATGTTAGATCTTACTCTGTTACTTTGTTGCTATGTTAGATCTTACTCTGTTACTTTGTTGCTATGTTAGATGCTACTCTCTTACTTTGTTAGATGTAACTTTGTTGTTGTTAGATGTAACTTTGTTGCTGTTAGATGTTACTCTGTTACTATGTTAGATGTTACTCTGTTAATTTGTTGCTATGGTAGACGTTACTCTCTTTCTTTGTGGCTATGTTAGATGTTACTCTGTTATTATGTTAGATGTTACTCTGTTATTTTGTTACTATGTTAAATTTTAATCTGTTACTTTGTTACTATGTTAGATGTTACTCTGTTACTTTGTTACTATGTTAGATCTTACTCTGTTACTTTGTTGCTATGTTAGATCTTACTCTGTTACTTTGTTGCTATGTTAGATGCTACTCTCTTACTTTGTTAGATGTAACTTTGTTGTTGTTAGATGTAACTTTGTTGCTGTTAGATGTTACTCTGTTACTATGTTAGATGTTACTCTGTTAATTTGTTGCTATGGTAGACGTTACTCTCTTTCTTTGTGGCTATGTTAGATGTTACTCTGTTATTATGTTAGATGTTACTCTGTTATTTTGTTACTATGTTAAATTTTAATCTGTTACTTTGTTACTATGTTAGATGTTAATCTGTAACTTTGTTACTATGTTAGATGTTACTCTGTTACTTTGTTACTATGTTAGATGTTACTCTGTTACTTTGTTAGATGTTACTCTGTTACTTTGTTACTATGTTAGATGTTACTCTGTTACTTTGTTACTATGTTAGATGTTACTTTGTTGCTATGTTAGATCTTACTCTGTTATTTTGCTGCTATGTGAGATCTTACTCTGTTACTTTGTTACTATGTTAGATGTTACTCTGTTACTTTGTTGCTATGTTAGATGTTTCTCTGTTACTTTGTTACTATGTTAAATGTTACTCTTTTACTTTGTTACTATGTTAGATGTTACTCTGTTACTTTGTTGCTATGTTAGATGCTACTCTCTTACTTTGTTAGATGTAACTTTGTTGCTGTTAGATGCTACTTTGTTACTATGTTAGATGTTACTCTGTTACTATTTTAGATGTTACTCTGTTACTTTGTTATTATGTTGGATGTTACTCTGTTACTTTATTGCTATGTTAGATGTTACTCTCTTACTTTGTTAGATGTTACTCTGCTACTATTTTAGATGTTACTCTGTTACTTTGTTATTATGTTGGATGTTACTCTGTTACTTTGTTGCTATGTTAGATGCTACTCTCTTACTTTGTTAGATGTAACTTTGTTGCTGTTAGATGTTACTTTGCTACTATGTTAGATGTTACTCTGTTACTATTTTAGATGTTACTCTGTTACTCTGTTGCTTTGTTGCTGTTAGATATTACTATGTTAGATGTTACTCTGTTACATTGTTGCTATGTTAGATGTTACTCTGTTACATTGTTGCTATGTTAGATGTTACTCTGTTACTTTGTTGCTGTTAGATGTTACTATGATAGATGTTACTTTGTTACTATGTTTAATGTAACTCTTTTACTTTGTTACTATGTTAGATGTTACCATGTTACTTTGTTACTATGTTAGATGTTACTCTGTTACTTTGTTACTATGTTAGATGTTACTCTGTTACTTTGTTGCTATGTTAGATGTTATTCTGCTACTTTGTTATTATGTTAGATGTTACTCTGTTACTATTTTAGATGTTACTCTGTTACTTTGTTATTATGTTGGATGTTACTCTGTTACTTTATTGCTATGTTAGATGTTACTCTCTTACTTTGTTAGATGTTACTCTGCTACTATTTTAGATGTTACTCTGTTACTTTGTTATTATGTTGGATGTTACTCTGTTACTTTGTTGCTATGTTAGATGCTACTCTCTTACTTTGTTAGATGTAACTTTGTTGCTGTTAGATGTTACTTTGCTACTATGTTAGATGTTACTCTGTTACTATTTTAGATGTTACTCTGTTACTCTGTTGCTTTGTTGCTGTTAGATATTACTATGTTAGATGTTACTCTGTTACATTGTTGCTATGTTAGATGTTACTCTGTTACATTGTTGCTATGTTAGATGTTACTCTGTTACTTTGTTGCTGTTAGATGTTACTATGATAGATGTTACTTTGTTACTATGTTTAATGTAACTCTTTTACTTTGTTACTATGTTAGATGTTACCATGTTACTTTGTTACTATGTTAGATGTTACTCTGTTACTTTGTTGCTATGTTAGATCTTACTCTGTTACTTTGTTACTATGTTAGATGTCACTCTGTTACTTTATTGCTATGTTAGATGTTACTCTCTTACTTTGTTAGATGTTACTTTGTTGCTATGTTAGATGTTAGTTTGTTGCCATGTTAGATGTTACTCTGTTACTATGTTAGATGTAACGCTGTTACTTTGTTCCTATGGTAAATGTTACTCTGTTACTTTGTTGCTATGCTAGATGTTACTCTGTTACTTTGTTACTATGTTAGATGTTACTCTGTTACTTTGTTGCCATGTTAGATGTTACTCTGTTACTTTGTTGCTATGTTAGATCTTACTGTGTTACTTTGTTGCTATGTTAGATGTTACTTTGTTGCTATATTAGATGTTACTTTGTTGATATGGTAGATCTTACTCTGTTACTTTCTTGCCATGTTAGATGTTACTCTGTTACTTTGTTATTATGTTAGACGTTACTCTTTTACTATGTTAGATTTTACTCTGTTACTTTGTTGCTATGTTAGATCTTACACTGTTACTTTGTTGCTATGTTATATGTTACTCTGTTACTTTGTTACTATGTTAGATGTTACTCTGTTACTTTGTTGCTGATAGATGTTACTCTGTTACTTTGTTGCCATGCTGGATGTTACTCTGTTATTATGTTAGATGTTATTCTGTTACTTCGTTACTATGTTAAATGTTACTCTGTTACTTTGTTACTATGTTAGATGTTACTCTGTTACTTTGTTGCTATGTTAGATCTTACTCTGTTACTTTGTTGCTATGTTAGATGCTACTCTCTTACTTTGTTGCTATGTTAGATGTTACTCTGTTACTTTGTTGCTATGTTAGATCTTACTCTGTTACTTTGTTGCTATGTTAGATGCTACTCTCTTACTTTGTTAGATATAACTTTGTTGCTGTTAGATGTTACTCTATTACTATGTTAGATGTTACTCTGTTACTTTGTTACTATGTTGGATGTTACTCTGTTACTTTATTGCTATGTTAGATCTTACTCTGTTACTTTGTTGCTATGTTAGATGTTACTTTGTTACTTTGTTGCTATGTTAGATGCTACTCTCTTACTTTGTTAGATGTAACTTTGTTGCTGTTAGATGTTACTTTGTTGCTATGTTAGATGTTACTCTGTTGCTTTGTTGCTTTTAGATGTTACTATGTTAGACGTTACTCTGTTACTTTGTTGCTATGTTAGATGTTACTCTGTTACTTTGTTACTATGCTAAATGTTACTCTGTTACTATGTTAGATGTTACACTGTTACTTTGTTGCTATGTTAGCTGTTACTCTGTTACTTTGTTACTATGCTAAATGTTACTCTGTTACTATGTTAGATGTTACTCTGTTACTTTGTTATTATGTTAGATCTTACTCTGTTACTTTGTTGCTATGTTAGATGTTACTCTGTTACTTTGTTGCTATGTTAGATGCTACTCACTTGCTTTGTTAGATGTAACTTTGTTGCTGTTAGATGTTACTATGTTAGATGTTAATCTGTTACTTTGTTGCTATGTTAGATGTTACTCTGTTGCTTTGTTGCTGTTAGATGTTACTATGTTAGATGTTACTCTGTTACTTTGTTAGATGTAACTTTGTTGCTGTTAGATGTTACTCCGTTAGATGTTACTCTATTACTTTGTTGCTATGTTAGATGTTACTCTGTTAATTTGTTACTATGTTAGATGTTACTTTGTTACTATGTTAGATGTTACTCTGTTACTTTGTTGCTATGTTAGATCTTACTCTGATACTTTGTTGCTATGTTAGATGCTCCTCTCTTACTTTTTGCTGTTAGATGTTACTTTGTTAGATGTTACTGTGTTACTTTGTTGCTGTTAGATGTTACTATGTTAGATGTTACTCTGTTACTTTGTTACTATGGTAAATGTTACTCTGTTACTTTGTTACTCTGTTAGATGTTACTCTGTTACTTTGTTATTAAGTTAGATGTTACTCTGTTACTTTGTTGCTATGTTAGATGTTACTCTGTTACTTTGTTATTATGTTAGATGTTACTCTGTTACTTTGTTGCTATGTTAGATGTTACTCTTTTACTTTGTTGCTATGTTAGATGTTACTCTTTTACCTTGTTGCTGTTAGATGTTACTATGTTAGACGTTACTCTGTTACTTTGTTACTATGTTAGATGTTACTCTGTTACTTTGTTACTATGGTAAATGTTACTCTGTTACTTTCTTGCTATGTTAAATGTTACTCTGTTACTTTGTTACTATGTCGGATGTTACTCTTTTACTTTGTTAGATGTTACTCTGTTACTTTGTTGCTATGTTAGATGTTTCTCTGTTACTTTGTTACTATGTTAGATGCTACTTTGTTACTATGTTAAATGTTACTCTTTTACTTTGTTACTATGTTAGATGTTACTCTGTTGCTTTGTTGCTATGTTAGATGCTCCTCTCTTACTTTGTTAGATGTAACTTTGTTGCTGTTAGATGTTACTTTGTTAGATGTTACTGTGTTACTTTGTTGCTGTTAGATGTTACTATGTTAGATGTTACTCTGTTGCTTTGTTACTATGGTAAATGTTACTCTGTTATTTGGTTTCTATGTTAAATGTTACTCTGTTACTTTGTTACTATGTTAGATGTTACTCTGTTACTTTGTTGCTATGTTAGATGTTACTCTGTTACTTTGTTATTATGTTAGATGTTACTCTGTTACTTTGTTGCTACAGTTAGGGCCAGAAATATTTGGACAGTGACACAAGTTTTGTTATTTTAGCTGTTTACAAAAACATGTTCAGAAATACAATTATATATATAATATGGGCTGAAAGTGCACACTCCCAGCTGCAATATGAGAGTTTCCACATCCAAATCGGAGAAAGGGTTTAGGAATCATAGCTCTGTAATGCATAGCCTCCTCTTTTTCAAGGGACCAAAAGTAATTGGACAATGGACTCTAAGGGCTGCAATTAACTCAGAAGGCGTCTCCCTCGTTAACCTGTAATCAATTAAGTAGTTAAAAGGTCTGGGGTTGATTCCAGGTGTGTGGTTTTGGATTTGGAAGCTGTTGCTGTGACCAGACAACATGCGGTCAAAGGAACTCTTAATTGAGGTGAAGCAGAACATCCTGAGGCTGAAAAAAAAGAAAAAATCCATCAGAGAGATAGCAGACATGCTTGGAGTAGCAAAATCAACAGTCGGGTACATTCTGAGAAAAAAGGAATTCACTGGTGAGCTTGGGAACTCAAAAAGGCCTGGGTGTCCACGGAAGACAACGGTGGTGGATGATCGCCGCATACTTTCTTTGGTGAAGAAGAACCCGTTCACAACATCAACTGAAGTCCAGAACACTCTCAGGGAAGTAGGTGTATCTGTCTCTAAGTCAACAGTAAAGAGAAGACTCCATGAAAGTAAATACAAAGGGTTCACATCTAGATGCAAACCATTCATCAATTCCAAAAATAGACAGGCCAGAGTTAAATTTGCCGAAAAACACCTCAAGAAGCCAGTCCAGTTCTGGAAAAGTATTCTATGGACAGATGAGACAAAGATCAACCTGTACCAGAATGATGGGAAGAAGAAAGGGAACGGCACATGATCCAAGGCACACCACATCCTCTGTAAAACATGGTGGAGGCAACGTGATGGCATGGGCATGCATGGCTTTCAATGGCACTGGGTCACTTGTGTTTATTGATGACATAACAGCAGACAAGAGTAGCCGGATGAGTTCTGAAGTGTACCGGGATATACTTTCAGCCCAGATTTAGCCAAATGCTGCAAAGTTGATCGGACGGCGCTTCACAGTACAGATGGACAATGACCCCAAACATACAGCCAAAGCTACCCAGGAGTTCATGAGTGCAAAAAAGTGGAACATTCTGCAATGGCCAAGTCAATCACCAGATCTTAACCCAATTGAGCATGCATTTCACTTGCTCAAATCCAGACTTCAGACGGAAAGACCCACAAACAAGCAAGACCTGAAGGCTGCGGCTGTAAAGGCCTGGCAAAGCATTAAGAAGGAGGAAACCCAGCGTTTGGTGATGTCCATGGGTTCCAGACTTAAGGCAGTGATTGCCTCCAAAGGATTCGCAACAAAATATTGAAAAAATATATTTTGTTTGGGTTCTGTTTATTTGTCCAATTACTTTTGAGCTCCTAAAATGTGGAGTGTTTGTAAAGAAATGTGTACAATTCCTACATTTTCTATCAGATATTTGTGTTCAACCCTTTAAATTAAACGTTACAATCTGCACTTGAATTCTGTTGTAGAGGCTTCATTTCAAATCCAATGCGGTGGCATGCAGAGCCCAACTCGGGAAAATTGTGTTACTGTCCAAATATTTCTGGCCCTAACTGTATGTTAGATGTTACTCTTTTACTTTGTTGCTGTTAGATGTTACTATGTTAGATGTTACTCTGTTACTTTGTTACTATGTTAGATGTTACTCTGTTACTATGGTAAATGTTACTCTGTTACTTTCTTGCTATGTTAAATGTTACTCTGTTACTTTGTTACTATGTCGGATGTTACTCTGTTACATTGTTAGATGTTACTCTGTTACTTTGTTGCTATGTTAGATGTTTCTCTGTTACTTTGTTACTATGTTAGATGCTACTTTGTTACTATGTCGGATGTTACTCTGTTACATTGTTAGATGTTTCTCTGTTACTTTGTTACTATGTTAGATGCTACTTTGTTACTATGTTAAATGTTACTCTGTTGCTTTGTTGCTATGTTAGATGCTACTCTCTTACTTTGTTAGATGTTACTTTGTTGCTATGTTAGATGTTACTCTGTTACTATGTTAGATGTTAGGGCGCCCACCCACTGGCGTTTTGCGTTGCGTTGCGTGGCGTTTTTTAACATAGGAACTGTCAGTTGCATATGTGTCCTTATTTTTCTCCTAATGCACCCATGAAAGTCAATGGAAATTAATGGAAACGCCGCGAAAACGCGGCAAAAAACACCGCGAAAAACGCGCGAAAAACGCGGCGTTTTTCACACACGGAAATCGCAAACGCCAGTGGGTGGGCGCCCTTACTCTGTTACTTTGTTGCTATGTTACAGGTTACTCTGTTACTATGTTAGATGTTACTCTGTTGCTATGTTAGATGCTACTCTGTTACTTTGTTGCTATGTTAGATGTTACTCTGTTACTATGTTAGATGTTACTCTGTTACTATGTTAGATGTTACTCTGTTACTATGTTAGATGTTACTCTGCTGCCATGTTAGATGTTACTCTGATACTTTGTTACTATGTTAGATGTTACTCTGTTACTTTGTTGCCATGTTATATCTTACTCTGTTACTCTGTTACTTTGTTAGATGTTACTCTGTTACTTTGTTGCTATGTTAGATGCTACTCTCTTACTTTGTTAGATGTTACTTTGTTACTCTGTTACTTTCTTGCCATGTTAGATGTTACTCTGTTACTTTGTTACTATGATAGTTGCTACTCTGTTACTTTGTTGCTATGTTAGATGTTACTCTGTTACTTTGTCACTATGTTAGATGTTACTCTGTTACTTTGTTAGATGTTACTTTGTTACTATGTTAGATGTTACTTTGTTGCTATGTTAGATCTTACTCTGTTACTTTGTTGCTATGTTAGATGTTACTCTGTTAGTTTGTTGCTATGGTAGATTTTACTCTGTTATTATGTTAGATGTTATTCTGTTACTGTGTTACTATGTTAGATGTTACTCTGTTACTTTGTTGCTATGTTAGATGTTACTCTGTTACTTTGTTACTATGTTAGATATTACTCTGTTACTTTGTTGCTATGTTAGATCTTACTCTGTTACTTTGTTGCTATGTTAGATGCTACTCTCTTACTTTGTTAGATGTAACTTTGTTGCTGTTAGATGTTACTCTGTTACTATGTTAGATGTTACTCTGTTACTTTGTTGCTTTGTTAGATGTTACTCTGTTACTAAGCTAGATGTTACTTTGTTACTCTGTTGCTTTGTTGCTGTTAGATGTTACTATGTTAGATGTTACTCTGTTACTTTGTTACTATGTTACATGTTACTCTGTTACTTTGTTACTATGTTAGATGTTACTTTGTTACTATGTTAGATGCTACTCTGTTACTATGTTAGATGTTACTTTGTTACTATGTTAGATGTTACTCTGTTACTTTGTTGCTATGTTAGATCTTACTCTGTTACTTCGTTGCTATGTTAGATGCTACTCTCTTACTTTGTTAGATGTTACTTTGTTGCTATGTTAGATGTTACTTTGTTACTATGTTAGATGTTACTCTGTTACTATGTTAGATTTTACTCTGTTACTCTGTTGCTGTTAGATTTTACTCTGTTACTTTGTTGCTATGTTAGATGTTACTCTGTTACTTTGTTACTATGTTAGATGTTACTCTGTTACCTTGTTACTATGGTAAATGTTACTCTGTTACTTTGTTACTATGTTAGATGTTACTCTGTTACTTTGTTACTATGTTAGATATTACTCTGTTACTTTGTTGCTATGTTAGATGCTACTCTCTTACTTTATTAGATGTTACTTTGGTGCTATGTTAGATGTTACTTTGTTACTCTGTTACTTTGTTAGATGTTACTCTGTTACTTTGTTGCTATGTTTGATGTTACTTTGTCACTATGTTAGATATTACTCTGTTACTTTGTTGCTATGTTAGATCTTACTCTGTTACTTTGTTGCTATGTTAGATCTTACTCTGTTACTTTGTTGCTATGTTAGATGCTACTCTCTTACTTTGTTAGATGTAACTTTGTTGTTGTTAGATGTAACTTTGTTGCTGTTAGATGTTACTCTGTTACTATGTTAGATGTTACTCTGTTAATTTGTTGCTATGGTAGACGTTACTCTCTTTCTTTGTGGCTATGTTAGATGTTACTCTGTTATTATGTTAGATGTTACTCTGTTATTTTGTTACTATGTTAAATTTTAATCTGTTACTTTGTTACTATGTTAGATGTTACTCTGTTACTTTGTTACTATGTTAGATCTTACTCTGTTACTTTGTTGCTATGTTAGATCTTACTCTGTTACTTTGTTGCTATGTTAGATGCTACTCTCTTACTTTGTTAGATGTAACTTTGTTGTTGTTAGATGTAACTTTGTTGCTGTTAGATGTTACTCTGTTACTATGTTAGATGTTACTCTGTTAATTTGTTGCTATGGTAGACGTTACTCTCTTTCTTTGTGGCTATGTTAGATGTTACTCTGTTATTATGTTAGATGTTACTCTGTTATTTTGTTACTATGTTAAATTTTAATCTGTTACTTTGTTACTATGTTAGATGTTAATCTGTTACTTTGTTACTATGTTAGATGTTACTCTGTTACTTTGTTACTATGTTAGATGTTACTCTGTTACTTTGTTAGATGTTACTCTGTTACTTTGTTACTATGTAAGATGTTACTCTGTTACTTTGTTACTATGTTAGATGTTACTTTGTTGCTATGTTAGATCTTACTCTGTTATTTTGCTGCTATGTGAGATCTTACTCTGTTACTTTGTTACTATGTTAGATGTTACTCTGTTACTTTGTTGCTATGTTAGATGTTTCTCTGTTACTTTGTTACTATGTTAAATGTTACTCTTTTACTTTGTTACTATGTTAGATGTTACTCTGTTACTTTGTTGCTATGTTAGATGCTACTCTCTTACTTTGTTAGATGTAACTTTGTTGCTGTTAGATGCTACTTTGTTACTATGTTAGATGTTACTCTGTTACTATTTTAGATGTTACTCTGTTACTTTGTTATTATGTTGGATGTTACTCTGTTACTTTATTGCTATGTTAGATGTTACTCTCTTACTTTGTTAGATGTTACTCTGCTACTATTTTAGATGTTACTCTGTTACTTTGTTATTATGTTGGATGTTACTCTGTTACTTTGTTGCTATGTTAGATGCTACTCTCTTACTTTGTTAGATGTAACTTTGTTGCTGTTAGATGTTACTTTGCTACTATGTTAGATGTTACTCTGTTACTATTTTAGATGTTACTCTGTTACTCTGTTGCTTTGTTGCTGTTAGATATTACTATGTTAGATGTTACTCTGTTACATTGTTGCTATGTTAGATGTTACTCTGTTACATTGTTGCTATGTTAGATGTTACTCTGTTACTTTGTTGCTGTTAGATGTTACTATGATAGATGTTACTTTGTTACTATGTTTAATGTAACTCTTTTACTTTGTTACTATGTTAGATGTTACCATGTTACTTTGTTACTATGTTAGATGTTACTCTGTTACTTTGTTGCTATGTTAGATCTTACTCTGTTACTTTGTTACTATGTTAGATGTCACTCTGTTACTTTATTGCTATGTTAGATGTTACTCTCTTACTTTGTTAGATGTTACTTTGTTGCTATGTTAGATGTTAGTTTGTTGCCATGTTAGATGTTACTCTGTTACTATGTTAGATGTAACGCTGTTACTTTGTTCCTATGGTAAATGTTACTCTGTTACTTTGTTGCTATGCTAGATGTTACTCTGTTACTTTGTTACTATGTTAGATGTTACTCTGTTACTTTGTTGCCATGTTAGATGTTACTCTGTTACTTTGTTGCTATGTTAGATCTTACTGTGTTACTTTGTTGCTATGTTAGATGTTACTTTGTTGCTATATTAGATGTTACTTTGTTGATATGGTAGATCTTACTCTGTTACTTTCTTGCCATGTTAGATGTTACTCTGTTACTTTGTTATTATGTTAGACGTTACTCTTTTACTATGTTAGATTTTACTCTGTTACTTTGTTGCTATGTTAGATCTTACACTGTTACTTTGTTGCTATGTTATATGTTACTCTGTTACTTTGTTACTATGTTAGATGTTACTCTGTTACTTTGTTGCTGATAGATGTTACTCTGTTACTTTGTTGCCATGCTGGATGTTACTCTGTTATTATGTTAGATGTTATTCTGTTACTTCGTTACTATGTTAAATGTTACTCTGTTACTTTGTTACTATGTTAGATGTTACTCTGTTACTTTGTTGCTATGTTAGATCTTACTCTGTTACTTTGTTGCTATGTTAGATGCTACTCTCTTACTTTGTTGCTATGTTAGATGTTACTCTGTTACTTTGTTGCTATGTTAGATCTTACTCTGTTACTTTGTTGCTATGTTAGATGCTACTCTCTTACTTTGTTAGATATAACTTTGTTGCTGTTAGATGTTACTCTATTACTATGTTAGATGTTACTCTGTTACTTTGTTACTATGTTGGATGTTACTCTGTTACTTTATTGCTATGTTAGATCTTACTCTGTTACTTTGTTGCTATGTTAGATGTTACTTTGTTACTTTGTTGCTATGTTAGATGCTACTCTCTTACTTTGTTAGATGTAACTTTGTTGCTGTTAGATGTTACTTTGTTGCTATGTTAGATGTTACTCTGTTGCTTTGTTGCTTTTAGATGTTACTATGTTAGACGTTACTCTGTTACTTTGTTGCTATGTTAGATGTTACTCTGTTACTTTGTTACTATGCTAAATGTTACTCTGTTACTATGTTAGATGTTACACTGTTACTTTGTTGCTATGTTAGCTGTTACTCTGTTACTTTGTTACTATGCTAAATGTTACTCTGTTACTATGTTAGATGTTACTCTGTTACTTTGTTATTATGTTAGATCTTACTCTGTTACTTTGTTGCTATGTTAGATGTTACTCTGTTACTTTGTTGCTATGTTAGATGCTACTCACTTGCTTTGTTAGATGTAACTTTGTTGCTGTTAGATGTTACTATGTTAGATGTTAATCTGTTACTTTGTTGCTATGTTAGATGTTACTCTGTTGCTTTGTTGCTGTTAGATGTTACTATGTTAGATGTTACTCTGTTACTTTGTTAGATGTAACTTTGTTGCTGTTAGATGTTACTCCGTTAGATGTTACTCTATTACTTTGTTGCTATGTTAGATGTTACTCTGTTAATTTGTTACTATGTTAGATGTTACTTTATTACTATGTTAGATGTTACTCTGTTACTTTGTTGCTATGTTAGATCTTACTCTGATACTTTGTTGCTATGTTAGATGCTCCTCTCTTACTTTTTGCTGTTAGATGTTACTTTGTTAGATGTTACTGTGTTACTTTGTTGCTGTTAGATGTTACTATGTTAGATGTTACTCTGTTACTTTGTTACTATGGTAAATGTTACTCTGTTACTTTGTTACTCTGTTAGATGTTACTCTGTTACTTTGTTATTAAGTTAGATGTTACTCTGTTACTTTGTTGCTATGTTAGATGTTACTCTGTTACTTTGTTATTATGTTAGATGTTACTCTGTTACTTTGTTGCTATGTTAGATGTTACTCTTTTACTTTGTTGCTATGTTAGATGTTACTCTTTTACCTTGTTGCTGTTAGATGTTACTATGTTAGACGTTACTCTGTTACTTTGTTACTATGTTAGATGTTACTCTGTTACTTTGTTACTATGGTAAATGTTACTCTGTTACTTTCTTGCTATGTTAAATGTTACTCTGTTACTTTGTTACTATGTCGGATGTTACTCTTTTACTTTGTTAGATGTTACTCTGTTACTTTGTTGCTATGTTAGATGTTTCTCTGTTACTTTGTTACTATGTTAGATGCTACTTTGTTACTATGTTAAATGTTACTCTTTTACTTTGTTACTATGTTAGATGTTACTCTGTTGCTTTGTTGCTATGTTAGATGCTCCTCTCTTACTTTGTTAGATGTAACTTTGTTGCTGTTAGATGTTACTTTGTTAGATGTTACTGTGTTACTTTGTTGCTGTTAGATGTTACTATGTTAGATGTTACTCTGTTGCTTTGTTACTATGGTAAATGTTACTCTGTTATTTGGTTTCTATGTTAAATGTTACTCTGTTACTTTGTTACTATGTTAGATGTTACTCTGTTACTTTGTTGCTATGTTAGATGTTACTCTGTTACTTTGTTATTATGTTAGATGTTACTCTGTTACTTTGTTGCTACAGTTAGGGCCAGAAATATTTGGACAGTGACACAAGTTTTGTTATTTTAGCTGTTTACAAAAACATGTTCAGAAATACAATTATATATATAATATGGGCTGAAAGTGCACACTCCCAGCTGCAATATGAGAGTTTCCACATCCAAATCGGAGAAAGGGTTTAGGAATCATAGCTCTGTAATGCATAGCCTCCTCTTTTTCAAGGGACCAAAAGTAATTGGACAATGGACTCTAAGGGCTGCAATTAACTCAGAAGGCGTCTCCCTCGTTAACCTGTAATCAATTAAGTAGTTAAAAGGTCTGGGGTTGATTCCAGGTGTGTGGTTTTGGATTTGGAAGCTGTTGCTGTGACCAGACAACATGCGGTCAAAGGAACTCTTAATTGAGGTGAAGCAGAACATCCTGAGGCTGAAAAAAAAGAAAAAATCCATCAGAGAGATAGCAGACATGCTTGGAGTAGCAAAATCAACAGTCGGGTACATTCTGAGAAAAAAGGAATTCACTGGTGAGCTTGGGAACTCAAAAAGGCCTGGGTGTCCACGGAAGACAACGGTGGTGGATGATCGCCGCATACTTTCTTTGGTGAAGAAGAACCCGTTCACAACATCAACTGAAGTCCAGAACACTCTCAGGGAAGTAGGTGTATCTGTCTCTAAGTCAACAGTAAAGAGAAGACTCCATGAAAGTAAATACAAAGGGTTCACATCTAGATGCAAACCATTCATCAATTCCAAAAATAGACAGGCCAGAGTTAAATTTGCCGAAAAACACCTCAAGAAGCCAGTCCAGTTCTGGAAAAGTATTCTATGGACAGATGAGACAAAGATCAACCTGTACCAGAATGATGGGAAGAAGAAAGGGAACGGCACATGATCCAAGGCACACCACATCCTCTGTAAAACATGGTGGAGGCAACGTGATGGCATGGGCATGCATGGCTTTCAATGGCACTGGGTCACTTGTGTTTATTGATGACATAACAGCAGACAAGAGTAGCCGGATGAGTTCTGAAGTGTACCGGGATATACTTTCAGCCCAGATTTAGCCAAATGCTGCAAAGTTGATCGGACGGCGCTTCACAGTACAGATGGACAATGACCCCAAACATACAGCCAAAGCTACCCAGGAGTTCATGAGTGCAAAAAAGTGGAACATTCTGCAATGGCCAAGTCAATCACCAGATCTTAACCCAATTGAGCATGCATTTCACTTGCTCAAATCCAGACTTCAGACGGAAAGACCCACAAACAAGCAAGACCTGAAGGCTGCGGCTGTAAAGGCCTGGCAAAGCATTAAGAAGGAGGAAACCCAGCGTTTGGTGATGTCCATGGGTTCCAGACTTAAGGCAGTGATTGCCTCCAAAGGATTCGCAACAAAATATTGAAAAAATATATTTTGTTTGGGTTCTGTTTATTTGTCCAATTACTTTTGAGCTCCTAAAATGTGGAGTGTTTGTAAAGAAATGGGTACAATTCCTACATTTTCTATCAGATATTTTTGTTCAACCCTTTAAATTAAACGTTACAATCTGCACTTGAATTCTGTTGTAGAGGCTTCATTTCAAATCCAATGCGGTGGCATGCAGAGCCCAACTCGGGAAAATTGTGTTACTGTCCAAATATTTCTGGCCCTAACTGTATGTTAGATGTTACTCTTTTACTTTGTTGCTGTTAGATGTTACTATGTTAGATGTTACTCTGTTACTTTGTTACTATGTTAGATGTTACTCTGTTACTATGGTAAATGTTACTCTGTTACTTTCTTGCTATGTTAAATGTTACTCTGTTACTTTGTTACTATGTCGGATGTTACTCTGTTACATTGTTAGATGTTACTCTGTTACTTTGTTGCTATGTTAGATGTTTCTCTGTTACTTTGTTACTATGTTAGATGCTACTTTGTTACTATGTCGGATGTTACTCTGTTACATTGTTAGATGTTTCTCTGTTACTTTGTTACTATGTTAGATGCTACTTTGTTACTATGTTAAATGTTACTCTGTTGCTTTGTTGCTATGTTAGATGCTACTCTCTTACTTTGTTAGATGTTACTTTGTTGCTATGTTAGATGTTACTCTGTTACTATGTTAGATGTTAGGGCGCCCACCCACTGGCGTTTTGCGTTGCGTTGCGTGGCGTTTTTTAACATAGGAACTGTCAGTTGCATATGTGTCCTTATTTTTCTCCTAATGCACCCATGAAAGTCAATGGAAATTAATGGAAACGCCGCGAAAACGCGGCAAAAAACACCGCGAAAAACGCGCGAAAAACGCGGCGTTTTTCACACACGGAAATCGCAAACGCCAGTGGGTGGGCGCCCTTACTCTGTTACTTTGTTGCTATGTTACAGGTTACTCTGTTACTATGTTAGATGTTACTCTGTTGCTATGTTAGATGCTACTCTGTTACTTTGTTGCTATGTTAGATGTTACTCTGTTACTATGTTAGATGTTACTCTGTTACTATGTTAGATGTTACTCTGTTACTATGTTAGATGTTACTCTGCTGCCATGTTAGATGTTACTCTGATACTTTGTTACTATGTTAGATGTTACTCTGTTACTTTGTTGCCATGTTATATCTTACTCTGTTACTCTGTTACTTTGTTAGATGTTACTCTGTTACTTTGTTGCTATGTTAGATGCTACTCTCTTACTTTGTTAGATGTTACTTTGTTACTCTGTTACTTTCTTGCCATGTTAGATGTTACTCTGTTACTTTGTTACTATGATAGTTGCTACTCTGTTACTTTGTTGCTATGTTAGATGTTACTCTGTTACTTTGTCACTATGTTAGATGTTACTCTGTTACTTTGTTAGATGTTACTTTGTTACTATGTTAGATGTTACTTTGTTGCTATGTTAGATCTTACTCTGTTACTTTGTTGCTATGTTAGATGTTACTCTGTTAGTTTGTTGCTATGGTAGATTTTACTCTGTTATTATGTTAGATGTTATTCTGTTACTGTGTTACTATGTTAGATGTTACTCTGTTACTTTGTTGCTATGTTAGATGTTACTCTGTTACTTTGTTACTATGTTAGATATTACTCTGTTACTTTGTTGCTATGTTAGATCTTACTCTGTTACTTTGTTGCTATGTTAGATGCTCCTCTCTTACTTTGTTAGATGTAACTTTGTTGCTGTTAGATGTTACTCTGTTACTATGTTAGATGTTACTCTGTTACTTTGTTGCTTTGTTAGATGTTACTCTGTTACTAAGCTAGATGTTACTTTGTTACTCTGTTGCTTTGTTGCTGTTAGATGTTACTATGTTAGATGTTACTCTGTTACTTTGTTACTATGTTACATGTTACTCTGTTACTTTGTTACTATGTTAGATGTTACTTTGTTACTATGTTAGATGCTACTCTGTTACTATGTTAGATGTTACTTTGTTACTATGTTAGATGTTACTCTGTTACTTTGTTGCTATGTTAGATCTTACTCTGTTACTTCGTTGCTATGTTAGATGCTACTCTCTTACTTTGTTAGATGTTACTTTGTTGCTATGTTAGATGTTACTTTGTTACTATGTTAGATGTTACTCTGTTACTATGTTAGATTTTACTCTGTTACTCTGTTGCTGTTAGATTTTACTCTGTTACTTTGTTGCTATGTTAGATGTTACTCTGTTACTTTGTTACTATGTTAGATGTTACTCTGTTACCTTGTTACTATGGTAAATGTTACTCTGTTACTTTGTTACTATGTTAGATGTTACTCTGTTACTTTGTTACTATGTTAGATGTTACTCTGTTAATTTGTTGCTATGGTAGACACTACTCTGTTACTCTGTGGCTATGTTAGATGTTACTCTGTTATTATGTTAGATGTTACTCTGTTACTTTGTTACTATGTTAAATGTTACTCTGTTACTTTGTTGCCATGTTAGATGTTACTATGTTATTATGTTAGATCTTACTCTGTTACTCTGTTAGATGTTACTCTGTTATTTTGTTACTATGTTAAATGTTACTCTTTTGCTTTGTTGCTGTTACATGTTACTCAGTTATTATCTTAGATCTTACTCTGTTACTATGTTAGATGTTACTCTGTTACTTTGTTACTATGTTAAATGTTACTTTGTTACTATGTTAGATGTTACTCTTTTGCTTTGTTGCTGTTACATGTTACTCTGTTATTATCTTAGATCTTACTCTGTTACTATGTTAGATGTTACTCTGTTACTTTGTTACTATGTTAGATGCTACTCTCTTACTTTGTTACTATGTTAGATGTTACTCTGTTACTTTGTTGCTATGTTAGATGTTACTCTGTTATTATGTTAGATGTTACTCTGTTACTTTGTTGCTATGTTAGATGTAACTCTGTTACTTTGTTACTATGTTAGATGTTACTCTGTTACTTTGTGGCTATGATAGATGTTACTCTGTTACTTTGTGGCTATGTTAGATGTTACTCTGTTATTATGTTAGATGTTACTCTGTTACTTTGTTACTATGTTAAATGTTACTCTGTTACTTTGTTGCCATGTTAGATGTTACTCTGTTATTATCTTAGATCTTACTCTGTTACTATGTTAGATGTTACTCTGTTACTTTGTTGCCATGTTAGATGTTACTCTGTTATTATCTTAGATCTTACTCTGTTACTATGTTAAATGTTACTCTGTTACTTTGTTGCCATGTTAGATGTTACTCTGTTATTATCTTAGATCTTACTCTGTTACTATGTTAGATGCTACTCTCTTACTTTGTTACTATGTTAGATGTTACTCTGTTACTTTGTGGCTATGTTAGATGTTACTCTGTTATTATGTTAGATGTTACTCTGTTACTTTGTTACTATGTTAAATGTTACTCTGTTACTTTGTTGCCATGTTAGATGTTACTCTGTTACTTTGTGGCTATGTTAGATGTTACTCTGTTATTATCTTAGATCTTACTCTGTTACTCTGTTAGATGTTACTCTGTTATTTTGTTACTATGTTAGATGTTACTCTGTTATTATCTTAGATCTTACTCTGTTACTATGTTAGATGTTACTCTGTTACTTTGTTACTATGTTAGATGCTACTCTCTTACTTTGTTACTATGTTAGATGTTACTCTGTTACTTTGTGGCTATGTTAGATGTTACTCTGTTATTATGTTAGATGTTACTCTGTTACTTTGTTACTATGTTAAATGTTACTCTGTTACTTTGTTGCCATGTTAGATGTTACTCTGTTACTTTGTGGCTATGTTAGATGTTACTCTGTTATTATCTTAGATCTTACTCTGTTACTCTGTTAGATGTTACTCTGTTATTTTGTTACTATGTTAAATGTTACTCTGTTACTTTACTATGTTAGATGTTACTCTTTTGCTTTGTTGCTGTTACATGTTACTCTGTTATTATCTTAGATCTTACTCTGTTACTATGTTAGATGTTACTCTGTTACTATGTTAGATGTTACTCTGTTACTTTGTTACTATGTTAGATGTTACTCTGTTACTATGTTAGATGTTACTCTGTTACTTTGTTACTATGTTAGATGTTACTCTGTTACTTTGTTGCTGTTAGATGTTACTCTGTTATGATGTCACAGCTCTGCCGCTGGAAATGCTATGAATTTCAGGGTCTTTCAGTGATGTGATACTAAAATAAATAATTTTCAACAATAGTATCTTTTATTGTAATCTATTGTGCAAAAGTAGAAAGATAAACAATGTAATGTTAATGAAGGGTAAATGCTTGATTAGTTTTCAGCTACCCACTTCTGCATGTTCCCTATACTGTATCCTGCAGTGTATATACAGCAGTATGGCCGCCAGCAGCCGACTCCTCCGACACTCTATAGTGAGTTCACTACAACGCACGAAGGCGATGACGGACAACAACGCGGTTAGTATATTGCACTTTCTGGCACCCAGTCTACGGCCTCATCTGGACAGCGGCGCCTTGTATCCCCCTCTCTCTGCAAGGCCGTCTTTACACGGGAGAGGTTTTTGCAGCCTATTACTTGCGATGTTTTGTCGCTCCTGTAACAAATCTGCGAGATTGAAAGATTGCAGCACGTTCTATTTTTCAGCGATTCTGCAGAGATCTTGCCCATTATTTCCAATGGGTGAGAAAAACATGGCGTCCTGCTCACACGTCCGTGTAACCCAGGCAAGGGCCATGTGATTTTTAGAATTTCCTATTGAAAAAGATGTGATTTTCAGGCACGTTAAAATTACACTTGAAAATCGCCTATTTAGCCATACGACGTAATTTTATCGTGAATCGCATCGCACTAGCGCAATATTCAGGCTTCTGTGACGGATATCGCACTCGTCCCTGTAAGTACTGCCATATACCCAGACCCCTAACAGCACACATCAGTGCTTCACACCCGGAGCCTCTCATGGCTGCTAACAGACTCATCGTATGTTGCTGAATGGCGCCTTCTTGAGGCCTCAGAGAATGTCTTCATAGCTCCACATCCCATACTAAATCTATAAGGGAAAACCCCCCGTGTGTTCTGGATAACATTGGAGGCACCATGCTGTAGGAGGCACGGGGGGCACAGGAGGTACACCCATAACATGCTGTAGGAGGTACAGCCATAACATGTAGTGGGGGGCACAGGAGGTACAGCCATAACATGCTGTAGGAGGCACAGGAGGTACAGCCATAACATGTAGTAGGAGGCACAGGAGGTACAGCCATAACATGTAGTGGGAGGCACGGGGGGTGCAGGAGGTACACCCATAACATGCTGTAGGAGGTACAGCCATAACATGTAGTGGGAGGCACGGGGGGTGCAGGAGGTACACCTATAACGTAGTGGGGGCACAGGAGGTACACCCATACCATGCTGTAGGAGGCACAGGAGGTACAGCCATAACATGTAGTGGGAGGCACGGGGGGCACAGGAGGTACACCCATAACATGCTGTAGGAGGCACAGGATGTACAGCCATAACATGTAGTGGGAGGCACGGGGGGCACAGGAGGTACACCCATAACATGCTGTAGGAGGTACAGGAGGTACAGCCATAACATGTAGTGGGAGGCACGGGGGGTGCAGGAGGTACACCTATAACGTAGTGGGGGGCACAGGAGGTACACCCATACCATGCTGTAGGAGGTACGGGAGGCGCAGGAGGTACAACCATAACATGCTGTAGGAGGCACAGGAGGTACAGCCATAACATGTAGTGGGAGGCACGGGGGGCACAGGAGGTACACCCATAACATGCTGTAGGAGGTACAGCCATAATATGTAGTGGGGGGCACAGGAGGTACACCCATAACAGGCTGTAGGAGGTACAGCCATAACATGTAGTAGGAGGTTAACTGATAACATGTAGTAGGAGGTACGGGAGGCGCAGGAGGTACACCCATAACATGCTGTAGGAGGCACAGGAGGTACAGCCATAACATGTAGTGGGAGGCACGGGGGGTGCAGGAGGTACACCTATAACGTAGTGGGGGGCACAGGAGGTACACCCATACCATGCTGTAGGAGGTACGGGAGGCGCAGGAGGTACAACCATAACATGCTGTAGGAGGCACAGGAGGTACAGCCATAACATGTAGTGGGAGGCACGGGGGGCACAGGAGGTACACCCATAACATGCTGTAGGAGGTACAGCCATAATATGTAGTGGGGGGCACAGGAGGTACACCCATAACATGCTGTAGGAGGTACAGCCATAATATGTAGTGGGGGGCACAGGAGGTACACCCATAACAGGCTGTAGGAGGTACAGCCATAACATGTAGTAGGAGGTTAACCGATAACATGTAGTAGGAGGTACGGGAGGTGCAGGAGGTACAGCCATAACATGTAGTGGGAGGCACGAGGGGCGCAGGAGGTACACCCATAACGTAGTGGGGGGCACAGGAGGTACACCCATAACATGCTGTAGGAGGCACAGGAGGTACAGCCATAACATGTAGTGGGAGGCACGAGGGGCGCAGGAGGTACACCCATAACGTAGTGGGGGGCACAGGAGGTACACCCATAACATGCTGTAGGAGGCACAGGAGGTACAGCCATAACATGTAGTGGGAGGCACGGGGGGCGCAGGAGGTACACCTATAACATAGTGGGGGGCACAAGAGGTACACCCATAACATGCTGTAGGAGGCACAGGAGGTACAGCCATAACATGTAGTGGCAGGCACGGGGGGCGCAGGAGGTACACCCATAACGTAGTGGGGGGCACAGGAGGTACACTCATAACATGTAGTAAGAGGCACGGGGGGCACAAGAGGTACACCCATAACATGCTGTAGGTGGCACAAGGGCACAGAAAGTACACCCATAACATGCTGTAGGTGGCACGAGGACACAGAAGGTACACCCATAACATGCTGTAGGTGGCACGAGGGCACAGAGGGTACACCCATAACATGTAACAGGAGGCAAAGTGGGAACAGGAGGTACACCCATAACATGTAGCAGGGGACATGGGGGGTACAGGATGTACACCCATAACATGTAGCAGGAGGCACGGGGGGCACAGGAGGTACACCCATAACATGTAGTAGGAGGCAAGGGGGCACAGAAGGTATACCCATAGCGTGTAGTAGGAGGCATGGGGGGCACAGGAGGTACACCTATAACATGTAGTAGGAGGCATGGGGGGCACACCCATAACATGCTGTAGGAGGTAGGGGAGCGCAGGAGGTACACTGATAACATGTAGCAGGAGGCAAGGGGGTACAGACGGTATACCTATAACATGTAGTAGGAGGCAAAGGGGCACAGAAGGTATACCCATAACGTGTAGTAGGAGGCATGGGGGGCACAGGAGGTACACCTATAACATGTAGTAGGAGGCATGGGGTGCACACCCATAACATGCTGTAGGAGGTAGGGGAGCGCAGGAGGTACACTGATAACATGTAGTAGGAGGCAAGGGGGCACAGACGGTATACCCATAACATGTAGTAGGAGGCAAAGGGGCACAGAAGGTATACCCATAACGTGTAGTAGGAGGCATGGGGGGCACAGGAGGTACACCTATAACATGTAGTAGGAGGCATGGGGGGCACACCCATAACATGCTGTAGGAGGTACGGGGAGCACAGGAGGTACACTGATAACATGTAGTAGGAGGCACAGGGGGCACAGGAGGTAGACCCATGACATGTAGTAGGAGGCAAGGGGGAACAGGATGTACAGCCATCACATGTAGTAGGAGGCAAGGGGGCACAGGAGGTACACCCATAACATGTAGTATGAGGCAAGGTGGCACAGTATGGGCATGAAGCAGCAGAGGTAATTGCTGAACCACTTGCCATAATCTTTGAAAATTCCTGGAGGACAGGAGAAGTCCCAGAAGATTGGAAAAGGGCAAATGTTGTCCCTATCTTTAAAAAGGGAGGAAGGTGGATCCAGGAAACTACAGGCCTGTGAGCCTGACTTCTATACCGGGGAAGATCTCTGAACAAATTATTAAACAGCATGTATGCAAGTACTTGGATGAGAATGGAGTAATGACCCAGAGCCAGCATGGGTTTGTAACAAACAAGTCATGCCAGGCAAATCTAATTTCTTATCTGGATACTTTCAGCAGTTTTTTGAGTGGTTATTCAAACCCTTAATGTATTATCTAGACAACTTTTTATGTGTGGTCCCCGGGTACAATGACAAAGTAAGAAAGGGCAGTGCGTGAAGATGGGCCAAGGGAGAACAGATCTGTGAGGAGTTGAAACAAATATGTCTAATACTGAGGATCCTAAAGTCCAGAACCCATGGACACTCAAATATTATAGATAGTAAGGAATTCCATAGAACCTTAAAATTCCATCCAGTAGTACCGTGTTGTCTTAAATTTATCTTGTGTCCCTTTTAGTGAGTCAGCCCACCACACACCTCACATGTGGCATAATTCAGCCATTATACATAACTTGTTTGAGTCTCAAGGTCCAGATGAATTACATCCTAGAATACTAAAGGAAGCAGCGGAGGTAATTGCTGAACCACTCGCCATAATCTGAGAACATTCCTGGAGGACAGGAGAAGTCCCAGAAGATTGGAAAAGGGCAAAGATCTCCATATTAAAGAAAGGGAAGAAGACGGAACCAGGTCTGCACATCCAAGTGGAAGAATGTACCAAGTGGGGACCACAAGGCTCTGTCCGAGGCCCAGTGTTGGTCAACATTGTTATAAATGATCTGGGAGGGGGGAATTGTGGGAAACTGATCAAATTTGCTGATGACACAAAGCTAGGAGGGATAACTAACACTAGGGAAGAGAGGGAGAGGATTCAAAAAGATCTAGAAAAGCTTGTACAGCGGTCGGCGACTAACAGAATGGTATTTAACAAGGAGAAATGCAAAGTCCTACATCTGGGCAAGAAAAATGAAGAAAGGACATACAGAATGGGAGGAATTGGGCTAAGCAGCAGCACATGTGAAAAAGACTTGGGTATACTAATAGATCATAGACTGAACATGAGTCAACAAGGTGATGCAGCAGCCAAAAAGGCAAACACAATTCTGGGATGTATTAAGAGAAGCATAGAGTCTAGATCACGTGAGGTCATTTTATGATTCATTACAGACTATAGGTGCCAGACAGTCCCGCCTGTCAAGTAGCCAGATCAAAAAATGCTGCAATGTTTTTGTTCCTTAGCGAACATCAGGGATGCAGCCTGGTGGCAACAAACTATTCCAGTCCTATAGATAAAAGTAACCGCTGTAAAAAGGGCACACACAAATAATAATACACCTGTAGCACCAAAAGTATAGGACAATGCTTCATAATATACGAAATGCTGCAAACTGTACAGCAACCCCCCAGCGCCAGACACGCTAGACGGGCGTCCGTCCTCCAGGGCGAAGGATAACATGAAGAAAGAGTATGGCCACAGATGAGGACTGTCCTACACGCGGGCGACGAGGCCGCAGCTCAAAGACCACTAGTGTCAAAGGTAGCGTAATAAAGCATCAGATGATACCGACCAACCAGCTCCAAGATGGAGGCGCAGCGTCTGAGCGCTGCAGCAGGACGGCCGGACACGCTGCTTTGGTACGATTTTAGGGAATAGTCACGCCTGCGATATTTCCATCTGATTTTCTGATCATAAAACTACAAAGCGGCCGTCAATAAAGCGAATTATTCTACCAGCCGCACTCAGGCGACAAACCAACACCGCAGCTCGTCACGTCTCATCGCCCACGGACGGCTAAGGCCGCGTTTTAAAACATCGGTTTGCACGTCTTTGATGCCATTGCGATGCTTTTTTATCGCATGTAACCATGGTAACCTTGGGGAAAAAGTCCGCAGAAATCATCATGGATTTTTTTTCTTCTGTATGTAAAAATTGGAGGCAAAACGGTTGAAAATCAGAATTACGTAAAAAACACGCAAAAATGAGCCCAATTACTCATAACTGACACACAAATGTCTGAGTGAATGTCGGACCGCCGCGGCGTCTGGATGTCCGCTCTGCCTCGTTCTTAGGGCTTATTTACACCACTGAGAAAATCACGCAGAGTATTCGGGCGGCTTCACACGGACGCATAGCGCACGCAATACGCAGAGAATAGACCCATTAGTGTCAATGGGTTCGTTCTGGTTAACGATTTTTTCAGCACATTTCCGTTGCGTGTAAGTAACTAGTACGAGCCCCATCTTTCTGCGTATTTGCAAACCAAAGGCTTCCATAGATGTCTATGCGAGGTGCGAAAAATTCACAAGATGCTGCGCAATCCCATGAATCATAGAACCCATCTGGGCCTCATTAGGTTAGACAGCCTGAAAAAGCCCTGCGTGCGCAAAAACGTAGAGTACTGTGCGCAGATGTGCGCACAAATCAACCAGGTTCACTGCGCACATATGTTGCTGTGAGGCGAGCGTGTTTGCGCAGACGCCCATCTGAACCGTTGGGCTCATTCACATGATTGTGTGAGTCTCTGCTTATATTTCTGTATAGCGCCCTCAGTGGCGCCCTGCGTCCTCCGATCTCCGCCTGTCGCACATCTGGCGTCCGCACAACTTCGGTCAGCGCTCGGCCCTCATCGCCGTCACCGCATTTAAGAAGCTCATGACGTAAGGCGGAACCCGACGCCGCGCGCATCATCCGCCCGTAATAACACATGATTTGGAGAGGTTTTTATTTCGGCATCGCCGTGCGGATCAGAGCGGCGCACAGCTGTGCGAGTAATTAATACTTTATTACGGCTCATTCCTTCCATATGCTTTAACCGTTTACTAGTTGGTCGGGTGGAGGTGACATCATGTCACAGGAGTGCGAGCGGCGTGTGCGGCGGACGGGGTCCGTGGCGAGCGGCACAATGTATCCATGCAGTTACTGGGATGAGATGCTACAGTAATAAACATGAGTAACACGCCGTGACTCACAACCCCGAGCGCCAATTACTGCATCCAGCCAGGAGAGGAAGAAAGGAAAGCTGAAACTTTCCAGCCGCACAGAAGAGGCGGGAGGAGCGCGGCTGTCCGCTCGGCGTGAGTAATCCCAACGAGACCTTGTGGAACGGCCGCAGCGGCACCGCAAACACTGGAGGAGCAAAGAAACCCCAAACCTCAGAAAGAGGCCTTGTGGAGTCATGAGATACTGAAGGGGCTCAGCGGCAGTCCCATGTAAAGAGGGTACACAGGGGCATGAGGTCCGGAACAGAGGGGAAATCATCTTTAACCCCTTAGTGACACGGCCTACTTTGTATCTAATCATGTGACAAACTTCATTTTCACTTTTCAGAAGCCATAACTTTTTTCCTTTGCCGTCCCCGCGGCCGCACGAGGGCTCTATTTTGCATGGAGAACTACAGGTGTAATTGGTACCATTTTGGGCTACACATGGCTTTTTTTTTATCACTTTCATTGCCTTTATTTGGGAGGTGAAATGTTAAAAGTTCCATTTTTATTCCATTTGCCATATAGGATAAAAAGTGCACTCAATTTATTGTACCAATCGTTACTGATGTAGTGATATCAAACGTGGGCTTCGTGTTACTAATTTATTAACATATTAAATTTGTTTACACTTTTTTCCATTTCTTTTTTTATGTACTTAGGGGGCGCTCTAATAACTATGTATAATATATCAGGGGTCAGTACAGAGATCTCTCCCATCATCTATTATACCCAGGACTGTAACAAGGGGGCGCTCTAACAACTATGTATAATATATCAGGGGTCAGTACAGAGATCTCTCCCATCATCTATTATACCCAGGACTGTAACAAGGGGGCGCTCTAATAACTATGTATAATATATCAGGGGGTCAGTACAGAGATCTCTCCCATGATCTATTATACCCAGGACTGTAACCAGGGGGCGCTCTAATAACTATGTATAGATATATCAAGGTCAGTACAGAGATCTCTCCATCATCTATTATACCCAGGACTGTAACAAGGGGGCGCTCTAATAACTATGTATAATATATCAGGGGTCAGTACAGAGATCTCTCCCATCATCTATTATACCCAGGACTGTAACAAGGGGGCGCTCTAATAACTATGTATAATATATCAGGGTCAGTACAGAGATCTCTCCCATCATCTATTATACCCAGGACTGTAACAAGGGGGCGCTCTAACAACTATGTATAGATATATCAGGGATCAGTACAGAGATCTCTCCCATCATCTATTATACCCAGGACTGTAACAAGGGGTGCTCTAATAACTATGTATAATATATCAGGGGGTCAGTACAGAGATCTCTCCCATCATCTATTATACCCAGGACTGTAACAAGGGGGCGCTCTAATAACTATGTATAATATATCAGGGTCAGTACAGAGATCTCTCCCATCATCTATTATACCCAGGACTGTAACAAGGGGGCGCTCTAACAACTATGTATAGATATATCAGGGATCAGTACAGAGATCTCTCCCATCATCTATTATACCCAGAACTGTAACAAGGGGGCGCTCTAATAACTATGTATAATATATCAGGGGTCAGTACAGAGATCTCTCCCATCATCTATTATACCCAGGACTGTAACAAGGGGGCGCTCTAACAACTATGTATAATATATCAGGGGTCAGTACAGAGATCTCTCCCATCATCTATTATACCCAGGACTGTAACAAGGGGGCGCTCTAATAACTATGTATAATATATCAGGGGTCAGTACAGAGATCTCTCCCATCATCTATTATACCCAGGACTGTAACAAGGGGGCGCTCTAATAACTATGTATAATATATCAGGGGGTCAGTACAGAGATCTCTCCCATGATCTATTATTCCCAGGACTGTAACAAGGGGGCGCTCTAATAACTATGTATAATATATCAGGGGTCAGTACAGAGATCTCTCCCATCATCTATTATACCCAGGACTGTAACAAGGGGGCGCTCTAATAACTATGTATAATATATCAGGGGTCAGTACAGAGATCTCTCCCATCATCTATTATACCCAGGACTGTAACAAGGGGGCGCTCTAATAACTATGTATAATATATCAGGGGTCAGTACAGAGATCTCTCCCATCATCTATTATACCCAGGACTGTAACAAGGGGGCGCTCTAATAACTATGTATAATATATCAGGGGGTCAGTACAGAGATCTCTCCCATGATCTATTATTCCCAGGACTGTAACAAGGGGGCGCTCTAATAACTATGTATAATATATCAGGGGTCAGTACAGAGATCTCTCCCATCATCTATTATACCCAGGACTGTAACAAGGGGGCGCTCTAATAACTATGTATAATATATCAGGGGTCAGTACAGAGATCTCTCCCATCATCTATTATACCCAGGACTGTAACAAGGGGGCGCTCTAATAACTATGTATAATATATCAGGGGTCAGTACAGAGATCTCTCCCATCATCTATTATACCCAGGACTGTAACAAGGGGGCGCTCTAATAACTATGTATAATATATCAGAGGTCAGCACAGAGATCTCTCCCATCATCTATTATACCCAGGACTGTAACAAGGGGTCGCTCTAATAACTATGTATAGATAAATCAGGGGTCAGTACAGAGATCTCCCTCATCATCTATTATACCCAGGACTGTAACAAGGGGGCACTCTAATAACTATGTATAATATATCGGGGGTCAGTACAGAGATCTCTCCCATCATCTATTATACCAAGGACTGTAACAAGGGGGGCTCTAATAACTATGTACAGATACATCAGGGGCCAGTACAAAGATCTCTCCATCATCTATTATTCCCAGAACTGTAACAGGGGGCGCTCTAATAACTATGTATAATATATCAGGGGTCAGTACAGAAATCTCTCCCATCATCTATTATACCCAGGACTGTAACAAGGGGGCGCTCTAATAACTATGTATAATACATCAGGGGCCAGTACAAAGATCTCTGCCATCATCTATTATACCCAGGACTGTAACAAGGGGGCGCTCTAATAACTATGTATAATATATCAGGGGTCAGTACAGAGATCTCTCCCATCATCTATTATACCCAGGACTGTACCAAGGGGGCGCTCTAATAACTATGTATAGATATATCAGGGCTCAGTACAGAGATCTCTCCCATCATCTATTATACCCATGACTGTAACAAGGGGCGCTCGAATGACTATGTATCATAAATCAGGGGTCAGTACAGAGATCTCTCCCATCATCTATTATACCCAGGACTGTAACAAGGGGGCGCTCTAATAACTATGTATAGATACATCAGGGGTCAGTACAGAGATCTCTCCCATCATCTATTATACCCAGAACTGTAACAAGGGGGCTCTCTGATAACTATGTATAATATATCAAGGGTCAGTACAGAGATCTCTCCCATCATCTATTATACCCGGGACTGTAACAGGAGGGTGCTCTAATAACTATGTATAATATATCAGGGGTCAGTACAGAGATCTCTCCCATCATCTATTATTCCCAGGACTGTAACAAGGGGGCGCACTAATAACTATGTATAATATATGAGGGGTCAGTACAGAGATCTCTCCCATCATCTATTATACCCAGGACTGTAACAAGGGGGCGCTCTAATACCTATGTATAATATATCAGGGGTCAGTACAGAGATCTCTCCCATCATCTATTGTACCCCAGACTGTAACAAGTGGGCGCTCTAATAACTATGTATAGATATATCAGGGGTCAGTACAGAGATCTCTCCCATCATCTATTATACCCAGGACTGTAACAAGGGGGCGCTCTAATAACTAGGTATAGATATATCAGGGGTCAGTACAGAGATCTCTCCATCATCTATTATACCCAGGACTGTAACAAGGGGGCGCTCTAATAACTATGTATAGATATATCAGGGGTCAGTACAGAGATCTCTCCCATCATCTATTATACCCAGGACTGTAACAAGGGGGCGCACTAATAACTATGTATAGATATATCAGGGGTCAGTACAGAGATCTCTCCATCATCTATTATATCCGGGACTGTAACAAGGGGGCGCTCTAATAACTATGTATAGATATATCAGGGGTCAGTACAGAGATCTCTCCCATCATCTATTATACCCAGGACTGTAACAAGGGGGCGCTCTAATAACTATGTATAGAGATATCAGGAGTCAGTATAGAGATCTTTCCCATCATCTATTATACCCAGGACTGTAACAAGGGGGCACTCTAATAACTATGTATGGATATATCAGGGGTCAGTACAGAGATCTCTCCCATCATCTATTATACCCAGGACTGTAACAAGGGGGCACTTTAATAACTATGTATAGATATATCAGGGGTCAGTACAGAGATCTCTCCCATCATCTATTATACCCAGGACTGTAACAAGGGGGCGCTTTAATAACTATGTATAGATATATCAGGGGTCAGTACAGAGATCTCTTCCATCATCTATTATACCCAGGACTGTAACAGGGGGGCGCTCTAATAACTATGTACAGATATATCAGCGGTCAGCAGAGAGATCTCTCCCATCATCTATTAAACCCAGGACAGTAACAAGGGGGCGCTTTAATAACTATGTATAGATATATCAGGGGTCAGTACGGAGATCTCTTCCATCATCTATTACACCCAGGACAGTAACAAGGGGTCGCTCTAATAACTATGTATAGATATATCACCGGTCAGCAGAGAGATCTCTCCCATCATCTATTAAACCCAGGACAGTAACAAGGTGGCGCACTAATAACTATGTATGTATATATCAGGGGTCAGTACAGAGATCTCTCCCATCATCTATTATACCCAGGACTGTAACAAGGGGGCGCTCTAATAACTGTATCATATATTAGGGGACAGTACAAAGATCTCTCACATCATCTATTATGCCCAGGATTGTAACAAGTGGGCGCTCCAATAACTATGTATAATATATCAGGGGTCAGTACAGAGATCTCTGCCATCATCTATTATACCCAGGACTGTACCAAGGGGGCTCTCATAACTATGTATAATATATCAGGGGTCAGTACAGAGATCTCTCCCATCATCTATTATACCCAGGACTGTAACAGGGGGGTGCTCTAATAACTATGTATAGATATATCAGGGGTCAGTACAGAGATCTCTCCCATCCTCTATTACACCCAGGACTGTAACAAGGGGGCGCTCTAATAACTATGTATAGATATATCAGGGGTCAGTACAGAGATCTCTCCCATCATCTATTATACCCATGACTGTAACAAGGGGGGCTCGAATGACTATGTATCATAAATCAGGCGACTGTAGAGAAATCTCTCACATCATCTATTATACCCAGGACTGTAACAAGGGGGCGCTCTAAAAACTATGCATAGATATATCAGGGGTCAGTACAGAGATCTCTCCCATCATATATTATACCAAGGACTGTAACAAGGGGGCGCTTTAATAACTATGTATAATATATCAGCGGTCACTACAGAGATCTCTCTAATCATCTATTATACCCAGGACTGTATTAAGGGGGCGCTCTAATAACTATGTATAATGTATCACGGGACAGTACAGAGATCTCTTACATCATCTATTATACTCAGGACTGAAACAAAGGTGCGCTCTAATAACTATGTATAGATATATCAGGGGTCAGTACAGAGAGCTCTCACATCATCTATTATACCCAGGACTGTAACAAAGGTGCGCTCTAATAACTATGTATAGATATATCAGGGGTCAGTACAGAGATCTCTCACATCATCTATTATACCCAGGACTGTAACAAGGGGGCGCTCTAATAACTATGTATAGATATATCAGGGGTCAGTATAGAGATCTCTGCCATCATCTGTTTTTCTCAGAACTGTAACAACGGTGCGCTCTAATAACTATGTATAATATATGAGGGGTCAGTACAGAGATCTCTCCCATCATCTATTATATCCTGGACTGTAACAAAGGGGGCGCTCTAATAACAATGTATAGATATATTATGGTCAGTACAGAGATCTCTGCCATCATCTTTTATGCCCAGGACTGTAACAAGGGGGCGATCTAATAACTATATATAATATATCAGGGGTCAGTACAGAGATCTCTCCCATCATCTATTATACCCAGGACTGTAACAGGCGGAGCGCTCTAATAACTATGTAAAATATATCAGTGGTCAGTACAGAGATCTCTCTCATCATCTATTATACCCAAGACTGTAACAAGGGGGCGCTATAATAACTGTGTGTAGATATATGAGGTGTCAGTACAGAAATCTCTTCCATCATCTAATTTACCCAGAACTGTAACAAGGGGGCGTCCTAATAAATATGTATTATATATCAAGGGTTCAGTTCAGAGATCTCTCCTCATCTATTATACCCAGAACTGTGACAAGGGGGCGCTCTAATAACTATGTATAATATATCAGGAGTCAGTACAGAGATCTCTCCCATCATCTATTATACCCAGGACTGTAACAAGGGGCGCTCTAATAACTATGTATAATATATCAGGGGACAGTACAGAGATCTCTCACATCATCTATTATACCCCGAACTGTTACAAGGGGGCGCTCTAATAACCATGTATAGATATATCAGGGTCAGTACAGAGATCTCTCCCATCTTCTATTATACCCAGGACTGTAACAAGGGGGTGCTCTAATAACCATATATATATCAGGGGTCAGTACAGAGATCTCTCCCATCATGTATTATACCAGGACTGTAACAAGGGGGCGCTCTATTAACTATGTGTAGATATATAAGGGGTTAGTACAGAGATCTCTCCCATCATCTATTATACCCAGGACTGTAACAAGGGGGCGCTCTAATAACTATGTATAATATATCAGGAGTCAGTACAGAGATCTCTCCCATCATCTATTATACCCTGGACTGTAACAAGGGGGTAATCTAATAACTATTTATAATATTTCAGGGGTCAGTACAGAGATCTCTCCTATCATCTATTATACCCAGGACTGTAACAAGGGGGCGCTCTAATAACTATGCATATCAGCTGTCAGTACAGACATCTCTCCCATCATCTATTATACCTAGGACTGTAACAGGGGGAGTGCTCTAATAACTATGTATAATATATCAGGGGTCAGTACAGAGATCTCTCTCATCATCTATTATACCCAGGACTGTAACAAGGGGGCGCTCTAATAATTATGTATTGATGTATCAGGGGTCAGTACAGAGATCTCTGAAATCATCTATTATTTCCAGGACTGTAACATGGGTGTGCTCTAATAACTATGTGTAATATATGAGGGGTCAGTACAGAAATCTCTACCATCGTCTATTATACCCAGGACTGTAACAAGAGGGTGCTCTAATAACTATGTATAATATATCAGGGGTCAGTACAGAGATCTCTCCTATCATCTATTATACCCAGGACTGTAACAAGGGGGCGTCCTAATAAATATGTATAATATATCAGGGGTCAGTTCAGAGATCTCTCCTCATCTATTATACCCAGGACTGTGACAAGGGGGGGCTCTATTAACTATGTGTAGATGTATCAGGGGTTAGTACAGAGATCTCTCCCATCATCTATTATACCCAGGACTGTAACAAGGGGGCGCTCTAATAACTATGTATAATATATCAGGGGACAGTACAGAGATCTCTCATATCATCTATTATACCCCGAACTGTAACAAGGGGGTGCTCTAATAACTATGTATCAAGAGAAAGTTCAGAGATGTCTCTCATCATCTATTATACCCAGGACTGTAAAAAGGAGGCGCTCTAAAATCTATGTACAATATATCAGGGGTCAGTACAGGGATCTCTGCCATCATCTATTATATCCAGGACTGTAACACGGGGATGCTCTAATAACTATGTCTAATATATGAGGGGACAATACAGAGATCTCTCTAATCATTTATTATACCCAGGACTGTAACAAGGGGGCGCTCTAATGACTATGTATAAAAAATCACGGGACAGTACACAGATCTCTCACATCATCTATTATACTCAGGACTGTAACAAGGGGGTGCTCTAATGTATACATATATCAGGGGTCAGTACAGAGATCTCTCCCATCATCTATTATACCCTGGACTGTAACAAAGGGGTAATCTAATAACTATTTATAATATTTCAGGGGTCAGTACAGAGATCTCTCCTATCATCTATTATACCCAGGACTGTAACAAGGGGGCGCTCTAATAACTATGCATATCAGCTGTCAGTACAGACATCTCTCCCATCATCTATTATACCTAGGACTGTAACAGGGGGAGTGCTCTAATAACTATGTATAATATATCAGGGGTCAGTACAGAGATCTCTCTCATCATCTATTATACCCAGGACTGTAACAAGGGGGTGCTCTAATAATTATGTATTGATGTATCAGGGGTCAGTACAGAGATCTCTGAAATCATCTATTATTTCCAGGACTGTAACATGGGTGTGCTCTAATAACTATGTGTAATATATGAGGGGTCAGTACAGAAATCTCTACCATCGTCTATTATACCCAGGACTGTAACAAGAGGGTGCTCTAATAACTATGTATAATATATCAGGGGTCAGTACAGAGATCTCTCCTATCATCTATTATACCCAGGACTGTAACAAGGGGGCGTCCTAATAAATATGTATAATATATCAGGGGTCAGTTCAGAGATCTCTCCTCATCTATTATACCCAGGACTGTGACAAGGGGGGGCTCTATTAACTATGTGTAGATGTATCAGGGGTTAGTACAGAGATCTCTCCCATCATCTATTATACCCAGGACTGTAACAAGGGGGCGCTCTAATAACTATGTATAATATATCAGGGGACAGTACAGAGATCTCTCATATCATCTATTATACCCCGAACTGTAACAAGGGGGTGCTCTAATAACTATGTATCAAGAGAAAGTTCAGAGATGTCTCTCATCATCTATTATACCCAGGACTGTAAAAAGGAGGCGCTCTAAAATCTATGTACAATATATCAGGGGTCAGTACAGGGATCTCTGCCATCATCTATTATATCCAGGACTGTAACACGGGGATGCTCTAATAACTATGTCTAATATATGAGGGGACAATACAGAGATCTCTCTAATCATTTATTATACCCAGGACTGTAACAAGGGGGCGCTCTAATGACTATGTATAAAAAATCACGGGACAGTACACAGATCTCTCACATCATCTATTATACTCAGGACTGTAACAAGGGGGTGCTCTAATGTATACATATATCAGGGGTCAGTACAGAGATCTCTCCCATCATCTATTATACCCTGGACTGTAACAAAGGGGTAATCTAATAACTATTTATAATATTTCAGGGGTCAGTACAGAGATCTCTCCTATCATCTATTATACCCAGGACTGTAACAAGGGGGCGCTCTAATAACTATGCATATCAGCTGTCAGTACAGACATCTCTCCCATCATCTATTATACCTAGGACTGTAACAGGGGGAGTGCTCTAATAACTATGTATAATATATCAGGGGTCAGTACAGAGATCTCTCTCATCATCTATTATACCCAGGACTGTAACAAGGGGGTGCTCTAATAATTATGTATTGATGTATCAGGGGTCAGTACAGAGATCTCTGAAATCATTTATTATTTCCAGGACTGTAACATGGGTGTGCTCTAATAACTATGTGTAATATATGAGGGGTCAGTACAGAAATCTCTACCATCGTCTATTATACCCAGGACTGTAACAAGAGGGTGCTCTAATAACTATGTATAATATATCAGGGGTCAGTACAGAGATCTCTCCTATCATCTATTATACCCAGGACTGTAACAAGGGGGCGTCCTAATAAATATGTATAATATATCAGGGGTCAGTTCAGAGATCTCTCCTCATCTATTATACCCAGGACTGTGACAAGGGGGGGCTCTATTAACTATGTGTAGATATATCAGGGGTTAGTACAGAGATCTCTCCCATCATCTATTATACCCAGGACTGTAACAAGGGGGCGCTCTAATAACTATGTATAATATGTCAGGGGTTAGTACAGAGATCTCTCCCATCATCTATTATACCCAGGACTGTAACAGGGGGGTGCTCTAATAACTATGTATAGATATATCAGGGGTCAGTACAGAGATCTCTCCCATCATCTATTATACCCAGGACTGTAACAAGGGGGTGCTCTAATAATTATGTATAGATATATCAGGGGTCAGTACAGAGATGTATGCCATCATCTATTATACCAAGGACTGTAACAAGGGGGCGTTCTAATAACTATGTATAGATATATCAGGGGTCAGTACAGAGATCTCCCCCATCATCTATTATACCCAGGACTGTAACAAGGGGGCGCTCTAATAACTATGTATAGATATATCATGGGTCAGTACAGAGATCTCTCCCATCATCTACTATACCCAGGACTGTAAGAAGGGGGCGCTCTAATAACTATGCATAGACATATCAGAGGTCAGTACAGAGATCTCTCACATCATCTATTATACCCAGGACTGTGACAAGGGGGTGCTCTAATAATTATGTATAGATATATCAGGGGTCAGTACAGAGATCTCTGCCATCATCTATTATACCCAGGACTGTAACAAGGGGACACTCTATTAACTATGTATAGATATATCAGGGGTCAGTACAGAGATCTCTCCCATCATCTATTATACCCAGGACTGTGACAAGGGGGCGTACTAATAACTATGTATAATATTTCAGGGGTCAGTACAGAGATCTCCCACCATCATCTATTATACCCAGGACTGTAACAAGGGGGCGCTCTAATAACTGTGTATCAAGGGTTAGTACAGAGATCTCTCCCATCATCTGTTATACCCAGGACTGTAACAAGGGGGCACTCTAATAACTATGTATAGATATATCAGGGGTCAGTACAGAGATCTCTGCCATCATCTATTATACCCAGGACTGTGACAAGGGAGCGCTCTAATAACTATGCATAATATATCAGGGGTCAGTACAGAGATCTCTCCCATCATCTATTATACCCAGGACTGTAACAAGGGGGCGCTCTAATAACTATGTATAGATATATGAGGGGTCAGTACAGAGATCTCTCATCATCTATTATACCCAGGACTGTAATAACTATGTATAGATATATCAGGGGTCAGTACGGAGATCTCTCCCATCATCTTTTATACCCTGGACTGTAACAAGGGGGGCGCTCTAATAACTATGTATAATATATCAGGGGTCAGTACAGAGAACTCTCATCATCTATTAAACCCAGGACTGTAACAAGGGGGCGCTCTAATAACTATGTATAGATATATCAGGGGTCAGTACAGAGAACTCTCATCATCTATTAAACCCAGGACTGTAACAAGGGGGCGCTCTAATAACTATGTATAGATATATCAGGGGTCAGTACAGAGAACTCTCATCATCTATTAAACCCAGGACTGTAACAAGGGGGCCCTCTTTACATTTAGATGATAGGTTTCTACAACATAGAAGGGGTTCTTTACTGTAAGAGCACTAAGACTATGGAACTCTCTCCTGAGGACGCAGTGATGGGGATACGATATAAGAGTATAAGAGGTTCTGGACTTGAGTGTTACAATTTTACTTGTTGTATCGCTGATTACTGATCCAGGGATTTTTCTAATTGTGTGTGCGGGGGTGGGGCGGTGGGGGGTAAAATGGCTGAACTGAAGAGACGGAGGTATTTTTTGGTCTAACTTATGGCTGAGTCACAGGTCAGTATGTGTTAAACTCTGTATCGCTGCGATCTTGGACTGTGCATGGCAGCGTATCTCAGGCATGCTGTCAGTATCTCACGCACATGGTCAGTATCTTACGCTCGCTGTCAGTATCTCACACTAATTGTCAGTATCTCACGTATGTTGTCAGTACCTTACGCACGCTGTCAGTATCTCGTGCATGCTGTCTGTATCTAATGCACGCTGTTAGTATTTTGCGCACGCTGTCAGTACCTCACGTTCGTTGTAAGTATCTCACGCACGCTGTAAGTATCTCACGCTAATTGTCAGTATCTCACGCACGCTGTAAGTATCTCACGCTAATTGTCAGTATCTCACACACGCTGTCAGTATCTCGCGCACACTGTCAGTATCTCGTGCATGCTGTCAGTATCTCGCGCACAGTATCAGTATCTCGCGCACACTGTCAGTATCTCGTGCATGCTGTCAGTATCTCGCGCACAGTATCAGTATCTCGTGCACTCTGTCAGTATCTCGAGCACGCTATTAGTATCTCACGCTCGTTCTCAGTATCTAACTCTCGCTGTCAGTATCTCATGCATGCTGTCAGTATCTCACGCATGCTATCAGTATCTCACACACGCTGTCAGTATCTCACGCTCGCTGTCAGTATCTCACACACGCTGTCAGTATCTCACGCTCGCTGTCAGTATCTCACACACGCTGTCAGTATCTCATGCATGCTGTCAGTATCTCACGCATGCTATCAGTATGTCGCGCACGATGTCAGTATCTTGCGCACGCTATTAGTATCTTACGCTCGTTGTCAGTTTCTCACGTATGCTGTCAGTATCCCGTGCAGGCTGTCAGTATCTCACGCTCGCTGTCAGTGCCTCACGCTCGCTGAAAGTATCTCACGCACGCTCAGTATCTGACACACGCTGTAAGTATCTCACGCTAATTGTCAGTATCTCACACACGCTGTCAGTATCTCTCGCACGGTCAGTATCTCACGCTCGCTGTCAGTATATCGCGCACACTATCAGTATCTCGCTCACGCCGTCAGTATCTCGCGCTCATTGTCAGTATGTCACGTACGCTGTCAGTACCTCATGCTTGTTGTCAGTATCTCATGCACGCTATCAGTATCTCGGGCACGCTGTCAGTATCTCGCGCTCATTGTCAGTATCTCACGTACGCTGTCAGTACCTCATGCTTGTTGTCAGTATCTCATGCACGCTGTCAGTATCTCGCGCTCATTGTCAGTATCTCGCGCTCATTGTCAGTATCTCACGTACGCTGTCAGTACCTCATGCTTGTTGTCAGTATCTCATGCACGCTGTCAGTATCTCGGGCACGCTGTCAGTATCTCGCGCTCATTGTCAGTATCTCACGTACGCTGTCAGTACCTCATGCTTGTTGTCAGTATCTCATGCACGCTGTCAGTATCTCGCGCTCATTGTCAGTATCTCGCGCTCATTGTCAGTATCTCACGTACGCTGTCAGTACCTCATGCTTGTTGTCAGTATCTCATGCACGCTGTCAGTATCTCGCGCTCATTGTCAGTATCTCGCGCTCATTGTCAGTATCTCACGTACGCTGTCAGTACCTCATGCTTGTTGTCAGTATCTCATGCACGCTGTCAGTATCTCACGTACGCTGTCAGTACCTCATGCTTGTTGTCAGTATCTCATGCACGCTATCAGTATCTTGGGCACGCTGTCAGTATCTCGCACACGCTATCAGTATCTCACGCTCGTTGTCAGTATCTCATGCTTGCTGTCATGCGCAGTTTTCCTATTTTTTTTTTAAATATCCCGCTCTGTCGCTTATCAAAGGTGCGTATAAAGGCTGCATATATGTAACGTACAGCGTTTTATACGCACCCATAGAGAACAATAGGGCAGTACGCGCATTATATGCGGTAAAATAGAGCATGCGTATTATATGCAATATAAGAACGCTATGGTGAGTGGGACATGCGAAAATCAATGTATGTGAATTGCTGCGATGTACTACATATTATACATGTTTGTAATACGGAATTCAAATGAGTGCGTGTGAATAAGCCCGTACTATGTTCTATGATAGTTCTACGGTAGTTCTGCCCTGCACTCCAATCCACCACCACATTCACCGCCCAACCCACCGTTAGGTTGCACCCAAAATAACCAACTCTGACCCTCTAAACCCCCACAAATAGACCACCCTGAACCATATTCAAAACGAGCTGCACAAATATCTGGTAGTGCATTCCGCAGTGTTGTGATGACCCGCACCGTGGTGGGGCACCGGGACGCAACGTTCACACCAGCTCTTCTTGAACCTTTCACTGCTTGTTCAAATAAAACCCATCAGTCCCACCTTTGGCCCGCTTCTGCCAGAGCCAGCGGGAGGCAATGAAAGAAAGGCAGCTAAATCAGCATACGCTAATGAAGGGTTAAATCCACATTTGTTCTTAGTTAATCAATTAAAGGTTTAGCTTTTAAGGGGGGTTTCTTGAATATTACGTAGAGGTGAACCAAAAGGCGTTCTCCATACTTGTAGATAAAGCAGGAAATCTGAAAAGCAAGCAGCATCCCGACTGTGAATTATACTTCCAGTGCTTGGCCCACCCAAAAGGACTTGGTAACGCCAGGCAAGCACGCCCACTTCAGGTAGAAGTGCCTACCGAGACCGTCAGCTGTGAGACAAAATACTCGACTTTACTGGTGAGCATCTTCACCCATTAGGCCTCCATGCTGAGCTGTCAGAGGCCTACAGGATTCTTCCCACACGCTGTCATAGAATTGCCATGTCTTTTCCCACAAAGATCCCCACATCAGCGCATCAATCACACCTCAGCAGGGTCCCAGAATTACAGTAAAAGCGGGATGCCATCCGCATACAACCCCGGAGCCAACTCTCCGAATCTGGACCACTGTTGGTAGGATACAACAGAAACAACCGTATTCTGCTTACCGGCCACATGCCGAGCCCTAAACTGTAAGACAGCACCAAGTCCTGTAATAGAGCCCAAACTGGTGGAGAGTCCGATCTAATGTGATTGGTGGGAATCCCCTGTATTGGCCGTAAAGACCTGAGCGCTGTGAGTCTGAAATTCCGATCTACAATAGAAAGTAATGGAATTCTAGACTGGTAGAGTTAGAGGGACCTCTGGGGTCTTCGAGTCCAACCCCCTGCTCAGTGCAGGATCACTAAATCATCCCAGATAGATGTCTGTCTGCCTCTGAAGTCTTCCATTGAAGGAGAACTCATCACCTCCTGTGGCAACCTGTTCCACTCATTGATCCCCCTCACTGTCTAATATCTAATCTGTGTCTCCTCCCTTTCAGTTTCATCCCATTGCTTCTAGTCTTTCCTTGTACAGATGAGAATAGGGCTGATCCCTCTGCACTGTGACAGCCCTTCAGATATTTGTAGACAGCTATTAAGTCTCCTCTCAGCCTTCTCTTCTGCTAAACATTCCCAGATCCTTTAACCGTTCCTCATAGGACATGATTTGCAGACCGCACACCATCTTTGTAACTCTTCTCTGAACTTGCTCCAGTTTGTCTATGTCTGTTATAAAGTGGGGTGCCCAGAACTGGACCCAGTATTCCAGATGAGGTCTGACTAAGGAAGAGTAGAGGGGGGTAATGACCTCACGTGATCTAGACTCTATGCTTCTCTTAATACATCCCAGAATTGGGTTTGCTTTTTTGTCTGCTGCATCACACTGTTGACTCATGTTCAGTCTATGATCTATTAGTATACCCAAGTCTTTTTCACATGTGATGCTTAGCCCAATTCCTCCCATTCTGTATATGCTTTCTTCATTTTTCTTGCCCAGATGTAGGACTTTGCATTTCTCCTTGTTAAACACCATTCTGTTAGTCGCCGCCCACTGTGCAAGCTTTTCTAGATCTTTTTGAATCCTCTCTCTCTTCCCTAGTGTTAGCTATCCCTCCTAGCTTTGTGTCGTCGGCACATTTGATCAGTTTCCCACCAATTCCCTCCTCCAGATCATTTATAACAATGTTGGCCAACACTGGGCCTCGGACAGAGCCTTGTGGTCCCCACTTGATACATTCTCCCACTTGGATGTGCAGACCTGGTTCCGTCTTCTTCCCCTTCTTTAGTATGGAGACCTTTGCCCTTCTCCAATCTTCTGGGGCTTCTCCTGTTCTCCAGGAATGTTCACAGATATGGCGAGTGGTTCAGCAATGACCTCCGCTGCTTCCTTTAGTGTCCTCGGATGTAATTCATCGGGACCTGGAGACTTAAGCAAGTTATGTATAATGGCTGAATTATGCCACACATGAGGTGTGTGTTGGGCTGACTGTTTTCTCTCCCGCCATGGGTATGGCAGACGCATCTGCCATCTTATGAAAGGTGCGAGTACCACCTCACACTGGGCATTGTACCCGGGGCCCACACTGTAAGAGTTGTCTAGATAATGTATTAACGTTTGGAATAACCACTCAACAAACCAGCTGAAGAAATCCAAATAAGAGACTGAAGGCCCCGCGTGCGGCACAGACCCGCGTAACAATGGAAGCCCCCGAAAGGCTGACTGCACCTCTGCTTGGCCATCTTGCTCATGTTCCCGCCGCTGGCACTAAATCCACCGCTTTGTCAACAGATGTACAAGACACAGATATCAGATCTTCCAGAGTGCCATGATTTACCCACTGCCCTTGTGGGAAGGACGTATCGGTGGATACACAGGCACAGCTCCCACAGGAGAGACACGTAACCCAGGGAGCGAACAAACAGGGACCTGCCATCCGCCCCAAACCCAATTCTTCATGCGATTGTTCTACCGCACGGATCCTAAAGCCTCGTAGATGCAGGAGCCGCCACGTCGGCACACGGGGAGCCGAAAACCTTCCAGGAAACCTGACCTTAAAAGCCCTGCCCTCTGATCTGGTCAAGGGGCCGCGCACTTGGCTTCACCGGCATCTCCCCTGCTCGGCTGACATGTTTCCTGACTAGGCTTGCTGCCCCCCACAACCTGAGCGCTCGTGGCGGTGGACACCGATTCTGCACTGGTTGAAGCGCCAACACTATCCGTTACTTCCAGCCGGCAGTCCCGCTGAACCACCGGCTGCACTCAGACAGGCTGAAGACTGTTATGGTGGCACCAGCCGCATCCACAATGCGAGAACCGTTTACTACCATCGCATCCCCGGGCGCGAAGCACTGATGGAAGTGTTCAGCAAACTGCCAACCCCCACAGGTGCGTCAGGGCTCCCCCTACATCTAGAGGGAAGAAGGCCCCAGCACCAACACAGAAGGGGGTTCTTTACTGTAAGAGCAGTGAGACTGTGGAACTCTCTGCCTGAGGACGTGGTGATGGCAGGATCCATAGAGGAGTTTAAGAGGGACTGGATGTCTTTCTATGATATTACAGGATACAGACATTAGGTGACCAGCGGGTTGGTGATCCGGGTCTTACAGACAGGTAGGTACTATCAGAGGTTGGTCCAGGGATTATTCTGATTGCCATTATGGAGTCGGGAAGGATTTTTCCCGCCGATGCGCTAATTGGCTTCTGCCTCTTGGTTTTTTTTGCCTTCCTCTGGATCAACGAGGGGGGAGGGGGTTGGGTGACAACAGGCTGAACCCGATGGACATGGTCTCCCTCCAGCCTCACATACTGTGTCACTCTGTTACTTTGTATCTATATGTTACTGCGTTACTCTGAATGTCTGTAGACCCGGCAGCACAGTCTACACGCCCGCCGCGTCAACGCGCTAAAGACGGACGTTCACAACTGCTCCGTATGTTTCCAGGCGGGTTCGGGGCGACGCCACTTGTGGGGCCATTTTAGTCAAAAGCACATTTTTAAGATGTCGCGCTTCCTATGCCTTCGTGCGGTTTTCGTACAGACGCCGCCGCGCAGCGCCCCGACACCAACAGGCCAACCACATTCCTTAGGGTGGAAATTGAATTATGTGCGGATTTTTAGAGGGGTGAAATCCACAGAGGGGCCGCCGGATGTGACCTCAGACTAACAGTCCAGTCATGTGAGAAAGACGTGACGTCACTATGACGACATGCAGCGCGGACGTCGGAGGGGATGTTAGTAGCCTGAGCGCGAACCCTCCGGAGCTCCCAGTACTAGAAAGGGTTAATAGTAGTGGGCGGGGCTCGCAGAACATTCTCGGCCCGCTCCCCCTCTGACTGACACGTCACTTTCCGGAAGACAAACACGTCACAACCAGCACAGGGACAGAGAGCTCACCACGCATGCGCGCACCCGCAGTATCTGTGACGTCACGGCGCACGCCGGCGGTCATGTGACGTGTGACGTGCTCCTGGTTACTGCTTTGCTTTGCGGAAGCTTGTTGCCAGGCAACGCCTCCCCCTGGTGGCCGCGCGGCCGGTGCCGGACGATCAGGAGGTTCGGCCGCCGGATTAGCGGTTACTTTCATGTTTCATCTTTTTTATGGGATTTTTTCCCCGTTTTATGTTGTTTTGTGTTTTTTATATTTCTCTTTCTTTAATTTTGGAGCTTCAAACATAAGTAATGATTTCCCAGAAAGTGAAGCGCTGGCCGCCCGTCTGCGAGCGGCATTAGGGCGTGACCGTGTGCCCGCCGCGCCACTCCTGCGGGAGGGAGAGCCACCGGCGTTGCCATGGATACGCATCGCTCTCGTGGACCGGAGACATGGCTTTGGTGGTAAAAGCCCTGAGCGGCCGCCGATGCGCCTCTGTACGGCGGTCACACCTTAACCCTTCCCGTCAGAGCGGCGCAGCAGTCTTATAATACACCGCAATAGTCTTATAATACACCGCAGTACTGCGCTCAGAGAAGTCAAGCCGGTTTAGTAACACGTTCCGTAACGCCGCAGCGAAGATCAGAAAAAGCTGCGAACTGCACAGAAAACGGTAGAAAGCAACCATAGACCCCGCCCACCGCGCTGAGGGACGCCGACTGCCGCCGTACTGAATATGTAAGTGTGAAAGGCATCCAAACCCCAAATGAAGGCGTTTATCCCAGAAGCAGAGGTCAGGTGATGCGGCAGCCAATCGGAGTCGCCGCCGGCATGTGAGGGGTGATGGGCTGTGATTGGCTGCAGGGTCACCTGACCTCAGCCGGGGGGGGTTCCCAATGATAAAGCCGTTACTGTAACATTTCTCGCCAGGGGGCGGAGCTTGTTCATAATATAATAGGATAGGATACATCAGGGGCCACAATCCAGGATACATCAGGGGCCACCATCCAGGATACATCAGGGGCCACAGATGCGGTTATGACATCAGGGGCCACAGATGCGGTTATGACATCAGGGGCCACAGATGCAGTTATGACATCAGGGGCCACAGATGCGGTTATGACCTCAGGGGCCACAGATGTGGTTATGACATCAGGGGCCACAGATGCAGTTATGACATCAGGGGCCACAGATGCGGTTATGACATCAGGGGCCACAAATGCGGTTATGACCTCAGGGGCCACAGATGTGGTTATGACATCAAGGTCCACAGATGCGGTTATGACATCAGGGGCCACAGATGTGGTTATGACATCAAGGTCCACAGATGCGGTTATGGCATCAGGGGCCACAGATCAGAGAATGCAGATGTGATATTGTATACAGGCGTTCTGCTGCGTGTTGTTCGGCCTCCAGTGAGAATCTGCGTGATAATCGTTCCGTGTAAGCAGGCGGCATCACCTATGTACGGCGGCCTGCTTACTGCGAATGGAGGCGGGCGTCCGTCACGATCCGCGGTTGCTCCGCCCCCATTCACTAGTGCTAAGCATTGGAATGATTATCGCCCAAGAGATCATCCCACATAGAAGCACCAATCATCACGCACCAAGATACAGCTGCCATTCTCCATGCCTGTGTGTGGCAACATGGCCGCCAATGGAGATTGGGGCAGCGTATTCCGTGCGAGCCGGCTAGTCGGACGTCACCTTGCAGCTCCGAGACCTGCGGACGCTGGAACATCCTGATTCCTGGAAAGGGAGTCGATGAGAGTCAACTAGAAAGTGAAATCAACCGTGGACGAGTTCCCAGAAACCTCTGACTTCTACTAGATGTTAGCGGGAAAGAAGCTGAGCGACGAGGAAGAAGCTGAACGACGAGGAAGAAGCTGAACGACGAGGAAGAAGCTGAGCGACGAGGTAGAAGCTGAACGACGAGGAAGAAGCTGAACGACGAGGAAGAAGCTGAGCGACGAGGAAGAAGCTGAGCGACGAGGAAGAAGCTGAGCGACGAGGAAGAAGCTGAGCGACGAGGAAGAAGCTGAACGACGAGGAAGAAGCTGAGCGACGAGGAAGAAGCTGAGCGACGAGGAAGAAGCTGAACGACGAGGAAGAAGCTGAGCGACGAGGAAGAAGCTGAGCGACGAGGAAGAAGCTGAGCGACGAGGAAGAAGCTGAGCGACGACGAAGAAGCTGAACGACGAGGAAGAAGCTGAACGACGAGGAAGAAGCTGAACGACGAGGAAGAAGCTGAGCGACGAGGAAGAAGCTGAGCGACGAGGAAGAAGCTGAGCGACGAGGAAGAAGCTGAGCGACGAGGAAGAAGCTGAACGACGAGGAAGAAGCTGAGGGACGAGGAAGATTCCTGTAGATGAGGACGCCCCACCTGAACATGTTCAAAGTCTATCTGAGTGTTACAAGAAAGAGCGCCCTCGTCCGGCGCGGTGAGGAGAAAGAGCGAAGACTACAGCCTGAGGTGCTGAGTCATTAACCCTTCCTGATGGCATGTGCGGCTGCTCTGTCAGGTGACAGCTGACATCCACCCGCAACCGCTGCCAGCTGCGACACCTTTCATAGTGGCATAGAAAGCGACCCTCTGGTCAAACCACCTCCTCTGACTACCGGCTGCACACGGGGCACTAGCAGTGGTGATTGGCCAGTCAGACCAGCATGTAGCGAGTTAGGGCGGCTTCAGACCAGCATACGCGTCGCAGCAGCGCCACGTACTTGCACAGTGAACAATGTTGATATGAATGCGCAGCGGAGCGCAGTGCTGTACGTTCTGCGCACGCAGCGTCCGCTCATGTATGACACCTCCCCGTCAGGATTTAAAAGGCTATTTAGCCTAATGAGGTCCAGATGTGTTTTTTTGCGCCGTGTATTGCGCGGTCTTGGGTTTTGCGCGCACATTTACGCACCTCCCATAGAGTTCAGTGGTTCACATAGGAAATATGAGCAGGTCATAAGTTTTTGCGCACACGAGAAATGCGCACACAAAAAAAAGTGCGTACGAACCCATTGAAGTCACGGGCTGCGCTGCTGTGTTTATTGCGCAGACAACGCCCGTCTGAAGGAGCCGTTAGTAACGTCTGCCGGGGGGGTCGGAGACGGCAGTTTGTCGAGGACCGGAGGGGCACCAGATGTGTGATGAGGCTGCAGGCGGCACTCCCCGTGGCTGTCAATATTAAACGTTTACAAAAGGTCCCTTTTTCCAGTCGTCGCATCAAAAATTACAAAATGGTATTGCCAAGATCCTAAAAGTGCGAAGTAGTAAATAACGCCTTATTCATCGGGAGAGAAAACGGTACGGAGTAGCACAACTGTGCTCTTCTTGGTCACCTCCATCTCTAAGAAAATAATTAAAAATGTGACCACAAAGTGGTGCGCACCCCGGACTAAACCACAAAGTGGTGCGCACTCCGGACTAAAACCGCAAAGTGGTGCGCACCCCGGACTAAACCACAAAGTGGTGCGCACATCGGACCAAAACCTCAAAGTGGTGCGCACTCCGGACTAAAACCGCAAAGTGGTGCGCAGCCCGGACTAAACCACAAAGTGGTGCGCACTCCGGACTAAAACCGCAAAGTGGTGCGCAGCCTGGAATAAACCACAAAGTGGTGCGCACATCGGACTAAAACTGCAAAGTGGTGCGCAGCCCGGACTAAACCACAAAGTGGTGCGCTCCCCGGACTAAACCACAAAGTGGTGCGCACTCCGGACTAAAACCGCAAAGTGGTGCGCAGCCCAGACTAAACCACAAAGTGGTGTGCATTCCGGACTAAAACCGCAAAGTGGTGCGCACTCCGGACTAAAACCGCAAAGTGGTGCGCGGCCTGGAATAAACCACAAAGTGGTGCGCACATCGGACTAAACCACAAAGTGGTGCGCAGCCCGGACTAAACCACAACCCACCCTGCAAAAAAGTGAAAGCTGTGGCAGCGCAAAAATAAAAAAACTCGCGGGATCCAAAGTATTTTCCTTAAGTAGTACTACATAAAAAACGACAGTTAATAAAGTTGGTGTCGCGGTAATCACAGCGACCCACCGAATAAAGAGAATGGGTCATTTTACTGCACTGTGATGCCCTAAAGCCCCTCCCCCAAATGGCACAATTGTAGAGGTTTTCCAGTCTGTTATATGTTGCTTCACGGCGTCCCACAACCAGCGGCCCTCGTGGAGCCGCAGCAACGGGCAAATAGGATTCTTGAAAGTGGGGAGGAAAAATGAAAAGGAAAACAAAAAGGGCGGTAGCGGAAAGGGGTTAATATCTGACGACCTCCGTCACCCGGTAGCCATCTGTCTAGTTTGTGTCCTCGCTAAACCGGTTTTCCTAAAAACTACATTAAAAAGTGAAGAGTAGGAGAAGATTGTCCGTCAGCCGGGAAGCGCGGTTGTCTCGTGCCGTGACGTCATCTGTTGACAGCGCTGCGCACGGGGCTCGGTAGGTTACCAGAAACCACATGCGGTGACTAAGCTGGTTTCTCCCGCGGCTTCCTTCTTAATCCCAGCATTGTGTGGGCATGAATAGATGCAATGTCTCTGCAGCGCCACCTGTTGGAAGGCGGCATTCCTGCAAGTCAATGGATCCTCACAGACTAAGGGCCCTTTTAGACAAACCAATTTATGGTTTGAACGAGCGTCTGTCGTCAGAGTTCGCTCGCTGGCGCGGGCAGCATGTTTATACTGGCAGATACATCGTAGCTCGCTGCATCGAGAATCATCCAGTCTTTAGCGTTCGCCGTAAAAGTGAGAACAAATGAATGACCCGTACTTAAAGCGGACAATGAGTGGGCGTCGTTCGGTCGTTGGTGCGTCTTTAGACCAATCGATTATTGGTTATCTTCACTCGTTTGAACAATTGTTCCATCTGAAAGCCCCTCAGATGCCTCCACAGTCTGATGGGCAGACCCCAAATGTCGCACCTCAACAGTGAGCTTGTGGACAGACGGGTTCTATATAGAAGTGTTTAGCGCAAACTCCAGATTTGGTACTCGGCTTAATCCTGGTGCGGTAATTACCTGCCACAAAGGACACTCCTTCCAAGTTCAAAGCAATTCTCCAGTTTAGAAGAGCCATTCCCGTACATCCTGTGCAAGGAACTAACTGAGCGGCCGCGTCCTCCAATCAGGATCCACCTCGCATGGCCAAAATGGCAGACCGTTATAGAGGGTCTCTCTGGAGGACCATCCTGTTCTCTCCTATGCAGATAACCCGTTGATATCAATGGGCACTGTGTAATGCTTCATGTCCCCTGTGGGGGCGCTGCAGGAAAGTTGTATAACAATTGCCAGCTTGCTGGGGATCCCAGCAGAAGGCCACTTTGTGTCAAGAAACCCTTCTAACAAGTTCTTGTTAACAACTGTCCACGGTGGTCCTTAAGGGACCCTATTCTGACACAGTCGCTTTTATGGCGCTGCATCAGAAACTTGGCCCAGGTCTCCTGTGTTGGATAACAGCCTGGCACTTACTGAGCTTCGTAGGCTTTATGTTGCAGTGTATTAAAAGAATGATAGAAGATGGAGGTATTCAAGTCCCCTAGTGGGGCTAAAATAGGGTTAATAAAGGAATTCACAAAAACATGAATAAAAGCATCAGATCCTTTACTATAAAAAAAATCACTAATCTGGAATCGCCACATTCATAAGAAGCCAGAGAAGAACGTTAGTACGTTATTCACCCCGCACCCACGAAAAGAACACAAAAACAAGGCAAAAATAGATTATTTTGCCTCTCGCCTTATAAAAAATGGAATAGAAAGCAATCAGAACCCCAGATCAACCAACAGACGGTGCCAGGAGAAAGTGCAACTCGTCCTGCAAAAGGAAACCCCCCACAGCGCCGCTGGCAAAGGACAATGTCCGTGGGCTCTGAATGTAGCAATGAAAATATATATATATTTTTTTAAAGTGTAAAAAATTGCAAAAAAACCCCCAAGCTCATATATTTGGTATTAACCTAATCGCAGTGATCCGAAGAGTTCATGTAATATATCACTTATACCGCACGGTCGCTAGAAATACAAATAAAAAACACGCCAGAAGTGCAGATTTTGTTAATCTTGCTTCTAGAAAGAAACGGAATCAAAATGTTCAAAAAATGGGCTAAATGACGACTAGAGCTCATCCCGCAAAAAACACGACTCGTAGAGCTCTATGAGATATAACCGCTGCGGCTCTTGGAATGGCGCGACACAAACGCAAATCTTTAACATAAAAAAACAGGCTTTTTTTTGTGTACAAAAATAGGAAAGCCCCGTATAAGCTTGGTGGCGCCAGAGTCGCGGCGGCCGGAGAACGATGTGATTCTGGTATTTATTTTGTACAAATGACAGAATTTCTTTTTACCCTCAATCCCCTACAAAAATAATAAAGTTATACAGTCTAGTATATGTACTATAAAAAATATAACTTGTCCACAAGAGAAACCAGCCCTGCCGTGGCGAAGTCAACTGAAAAAAAAAAAATGTATGGCTCTTGGAATTCATTATTCCCCAATGATCACAAGGCAGCCGGACGCTCAGGAGCATGCAGCCCCAAATCATGATGCCCCCTCCACCATGACCCCAAACCATGATGTCCTCTTCACCAGGCTTCAAACTATGAAGTCCTCTTCACCAGGCTTCACATTATGATGTTCCCTCCAACAGAGCCCCAAATCATGATGTCCCCTCCATCAGACCCCCAAACCATGATGTCCTCTTAACCAGAGTCCTAAACCATGATGCCCCCTCCACCATAACCCCAAATCATGGTGTCCTCTTCACCAGGCTTCACACTATGATGCCCCCTCCACCAGAGCCCCAAACCATGATGTCCCCTCCATCAGAGCCCCAAACCATGATGTCCTCTTAACCAGAGTCCTAAACCATGATGCCCCCTCCACCATAACTCCAAACCATGGTGTCCTCTTCTTCAGGCTTCAAACTATGATGTCCTCTTCACCAGGCTTCACACTATGATGCCCCCTCCACCAGAGCCCCAAACCATGATGTCCCCTCCATCAGAGCCCCAAACCATGATGTCCTCTTAACCAGAGTCCTAAACCATGATGCCCCCTCCACCATAACCCCAAACCATGATGTCCTCTTCTTCAGGCTTCAAACTATGATGTCCCCTCCACCTGAGCCCCAAACCATGATGTCCCCTCCATTAGAGCCCCAAACCATGATGTCCTCTTAACCAGAGTCCTAAACCGTGATGCCCCCTCCACCATAACCCCAAACCATGGTGTCCTCTTCACCAGTCTTCACACTATGATGTCCCCTCCACCAGAGCCTTTTTCTCTTTCTGTACAAATATTGTGAAGTTTTGGCTGCCTTTACTGGGTCGTGCACACCTGCTGCCCATTTACCTCCTGTCCCTCCTATTGGAACATCTATATGGTATCCTACCCTCCCTGGTTTTATTTGTAGGCTTAGTCCCAAGAGAGGAGCATTTTGAGAGGTAGGAACTTAGCTTTCCCAGGTTAGGATACACCACCTGTTATTAATGTTAGGACCCATCTGAGAGCTTGGTCACCTGGACGTTGGTAGATGGGCCAATGTAATTTGATCAAATTATATACTAAGAACCTTGCATTATTTAATGTGGTTAGATTATAGGTATGTATACCTCTGATAGTAAATTTATTTTGCGTGCTATAACCCCAAACCATGGTGTCCTCTTCACCAGTCTTCACACTATGATGTCCCCTCCACCAGAGCCCCAAACGATGATTCCCCCTCCACCAGAGCCCCAAACCATGATGCCATCTTCACCAGAGCCCCTAACCGTGATGTCCTCTTCACAAGAGCCTCAAAGCATCATTCCCTCTCCACCATAACCCCGAACCATGATTTCTTCTTCACCAGAGCCCCAAACCATGATGCCCCATCCACCATAACCCCAAACCATGATGTCCCCTCCACAATAAGCCCAAACCATGATGTCCTCTTCACCGGAGCCCCAAACCATGATGCCCAATCCACCATAACCCCAAACCATGATGTCCCCTCCACCAGGCTTCAAACCATGATGTCCTCTTCACCACACTTCAAACTATGACGTCTCCTCCACCAGTGCCCCAAACCATGATGCCCCCTCCAGCATAACCCCCAAACCAAGATGTCTTCTTCATCAGAGCCCCAAATCATAATGTCCTCTTCACCACAACCCCAAACCATAATGTCCCGTCCACCAGGCTATGATGTCTTCTCCACCAGAGCCCCAAACCATCATGCCCCCTCCACCATAACCCCAAATCATGATGCCCCCTCTAACAGAGCCGCAAACCATGATGCACCCTCCACCAGAGCCTCAAACCATGACGCCCCCCTCCACCATAACCACAAACCATGATGCCCCTCTAACAGAGCCACAAACCATCATGCACCCTCCACCAGTGCCTCAAACCATTATGCTTCCTCCACCAGAGCCCCAAACCATGAAGCTCCACCAGGTTTCAAACCATGATGCACCCTCCACCAGAGCCTCAAACCATGATGCCCCTCCACCAGAGCCTCAAACCATGATGCCCCTCCACCAGAGCCCCAAACCCTGATGCCCCCTCCACCATAACCCCAAACCATTATGTCCCCTTCACCAGAGCCTCAAACTATGATGTCCCCTCCACCAGAGCCCCAAACCATGATGCCCCCTCCACCATAACCCCAAACCATGATGCCATCTTCACCAGAGCCCCTAACCGTGATGTCCTCTTCACAAGATAATAATAATAATAATCTTTATTTGTATAGCACCAACTTATTCCGCAGCGCTTTCAGGCCTGGATAAATGCAAAACAATACAACAATTACAATATGAAATACATTGGGTTAAATACAAATGGGTTGGGGGTGGTACAGGAGGTGCAGGGAGTGGGGAACACAGGCAATAGGAAATTTCATGTACAGATCATTCATTATAAAGCAAACAGGGAGGGGCGAGGGACTAGGTCAGGAGAGTTGGTATGGTTCCCTGAAGAGGTGCGTTTTTAAGGCACGTCTGAAATTTCGTGCATCGAGAATTGTCCGGATGCCTTGGGGTAGAGCATTCCAGAGGATGGGTGCTGCTCTGGTGAAGTCCTGTAGGCGAGCATGAGAGGTTCGTATTACAGGGGTGTTTAGTCTGAGTGTGTTAGCCGATCAGAGTGAGCCTTAAACCATCATTCCCTCTCCACCATAACCCAAAACCATGATTTCTTCTTCACCAGAGCCCCAAACCATGATGCCCCATCCACCATAACCCCAAACCATGATGTCCCCTCCACAATAACCCCAAACCATGATGTCCTCTTCACCAGAGCCCCAAACCATGATGCCCAATCCACCATAACCCCAAACCATGATGTCCCCTCCACCAGGCTACAAACCATGATGTTCTCTTCACCAGGCTTCAAACTATGACTTCTCCACCAGTGCCCCAAACGATGATGCCCCCTCCACCATAACCCCCAAACCATGATGTCTTCTTCATCAGAGCCCCAAATCATAATGTCCTCTTCACCACAACCCCAAACCATAATGTCCCGTCCACCAGGCTATGATGTCTTCTCCACCAGAGCCCCAAACCATCATGCCCCCTCCACCATAACCCCAAATCATGATGCCCCCTCTAACAGAGTCGCAAACCATGATGCACCCTCCACCAGAGCCTCAAACTATGATGCCCCCCCCCCCCGCCATAACCAAAAACCATGATGCCCCTCTAACAGAGCCACAAACCATGATGCACCCTCCACCAGAATATGTAGTGGCCCGAAGCACCTATATCTGGCCCCTCCATAATTGTTATACATGTCATGTCTTCCATGTGGATGCACTGTGCAAAGTGTCTTGTCTGCTGTTATGTGTATTGCACAGCTGCAGCATGTGAGAGGTTAATGTCTGCAAGTGGTTGGGATATGACTGTAAATGTATCAATATCTGTCTAGTCACGTGATGTCTGTACCCTATAAGTATCACTGATTGGGGTATGGTAGAGAGTCTTCTGTCACATTGGGGGTACCTTCAACCCTCATGTGGTGAAGTGATGGAGGAAGAGGGGAGGTATCCTGAGGTCCCCTATGCCAGGAACCTTCATCTGAAGAGCAAGTGAAATGAGGAGTCCGCCGTGCAGAGTGTCTACAAGTACTGAGTGTCAGTGGAGTATTCCTACCTCCGTCGTCCTCCGGAGTGTTCCCCTTCCAGGAGCGGTACCATACAGATAGCATGGCCTGTAGGCCCGGTGTCACCCTGTGTCTCCCCCTTGACCTCACAGTCTCTGTCCTGCCTGCACTGGTGTGTAATGTACTCTGTAGAGCTTCCAGTAAAGTTCCCGGTCATTGCCCTCCCAGTGACCGAGTCATCAAGTTTACACTGTGTGTGTGGACTCTCTTCATTTATCCACCGGGTACAAGCTACGGTGAGAAGGAACGGTGGCGTCACACGTGAAATGTAGAAAACGTCATGCATTTATAAAATGATTATCGCGCAAAAGGTGGCTTTAGAGCGAATTTTGAGCGACAATCGTTATGTCTAAATGGGTCTTAACTCCGGGTAGGAATAGCCGCCACTCCTTGTGCAAGGCTGTGAGAAGAGGTTGTTGTGAGGATGGGCGTGGGTGGCGGTGTCGGACCCGTCGCTCCAGTTTGCCCCACAAGCGCTCGATCGGATGAATAAATAGTTATTACAGAATGAGCAGTTTTTTATTTTCCCCATGCCCTTCCCAGCATTCCGTGCAGCAAACTCAGGATTTGCATATTTGCTGAAAAACATGCAGTGTCCAAATCCTTTTGTCCATATAGAATACATTGCAGTACTGCTATATTGCAGTACATTATCGCTTCTCATAGCAATTATAGGCCAGGGCAGACCCAGATACCATCCATAGGACTTATGTTTACACCCATTCATGGTACGCTCTACTCACCCAGGGTGTAAGTATACACCCTGGAGTGGGAAGGGGTTAAAAAGCAACAACGATGGAAACTATGTGAATCTGAAATTAAAGAGGTCTCTATCTCATATATTGACCCCTATGATTTCATCCTGCTTTCTGTCCCTAAACAATTTTTTGTATAGAAGATGGAAAGTTGGGCCGTAGTTGGCGCTGGCCGCGAGAATGCAGGGTGAAAGCTGAGATCACTATGCCCATCAGTGGCTACTAGTGTCGCCTCATCCGTGCTCTGTGACTGCTGGACCCCACAATGTAGGAGCCACATAACAAGAAGCTCATTCATCAAGTGGTTGGAGCCTCTGAAGCCGACGCGCAGAATGATGTTAACCACTCAGTAGATGCAGGAAAAGGAACGGCAGGATTGTGTTTTTTGTCCTTTCCATTCACATAAAATTTTAAAAGTTTTTTTTAGTACATCTTGCATTAAATGGTGCCAATAAAAGAACATAACTGATCCCATGGAAAACAAGAAGCCCTCTGATGGCTCTCTGGATAGAAAAATCTAAAAAGGTTATAGCTCTTGGAACATAGGGATGGGACACACCTGTTGTGTGGATACTTACCTTTGTGGCCGCAGCCCTGCTGGCATCATACTCACCACCCTTTCCTTGTACAGACTCTTCTTGGATTTGGCTCACAGCACTATGAATCTGTCAAGTGGGTGGTTCCCATGCAGCGTCCGAGGAGCTGGCCCACAGCCAAGGAGATAGCGGGGTATATAAGGCCTTGTCACGGGGCTCTACCATCTCCTCCCTTGGGGCTAACTTGCGACCCAGTTACTTCTGGGGGAGTTTCACAGGGTAACCCAGTATGCAGTCTACTTTATAGTCCTTTGTCACTCGTGACGCCACCGTTCTGTCCTCTGCGGTGAATCCAGAAGTTGGAAATAAACATCCACACACAGGGATAACTTTATGAGCAAAAGCAGGAATGGTTGGTAGACCTCGTTTACTCCAAATAAAGGTTACAGTCCAAAACTTTACACACGCCACCATATCACTGGTGCAGACACCATAGTGGTGTGACAGAGAGGAATCACAGGATGACAGACGAGTCCACAGTCCCAGTTATCTGTGGGGTTCTGCTCCCAGCCGCTCTCCTCTTTTTCTCTCCAGCTCTCTACTGGTCAACATTCACATTTTGGAAGTAGCACTCAGCGCTGCCTGGCGGCTCCTCTCCCTCTCTCAGTCCTCCATATTAGTAGCAGGGAAGCCTGGGTGAATAGGGCCCAGGGCACACATCAGGCCGATCAGTCTGTGTGGGTCACTTGCTAACTTGCAGGCTTGTGAGGCAAACTCCCAACTCTGCACCTTGCACTGACTTTTGCAAGAATACCTTCTCTCTCACCTAGCACTTCTGCATACACATATATAAAACATAATCACGTGACACACAACAAGATACATTTTCCATACATTAACCCATTCAGTGCTGCAGAGTTGCAATACACATCACAAATGCACATTGAAGACACTGACAACGGAAATGCACAAGACAAACTCATAGTTATGGACGGGCCCCGAGGGACAGAGACCGCCCACCAGATAGTTTCATAGCACTGGATCTGACGAGCCCATCTGCAGACAGGGGGCTGCGCCGCTGCAGATGTAGCAGTGTTACCATCGACCCCTCTGGCTCATCCCACATTTTGCAACGCAATTCAACGTGATCTTCTATTGCTATATAGTGGAAGGGTTACGAGAGAATAATACCCTCTGGTGTGCCCAATAATCCACTGCGACACTGGCTCAGCTCCGCTCACTTGAATGGGGATGAACTGAATACTAGGCACGGCCCATGGCCAGATGTGGTGCTGTTACTCGAAATCCAGTCCACAACAACACCTGGACGCAGATTACATGCAGTTCTGTCCCTGCACTCCCTTTCCAGTAAGTTGCATTCAGTTATGAATGTCCGCTGTGTATTTTGTGTGTTGTGATGTCACAGTACAGGGATGATACACAGTGATGTCACAGTACAGGGATAATACAGTGATATCACATTACAGGGATAATACACACAGTGATGTCACAGTACAGGGTTAATATGCACAGTGATGTCACATTACAGGGATAATACACACAGTGATGTCACAGTACAGGGATAATACACACAGTGATGTCACAGTACAGGGATAATACACACAGTGATGTCACAGTACAGAGATAATACACACAGTGATGTCACAGTACAGAGATAATACACAGTGATGTCACATTACAGGGATAATACACAGTGATGTCACAGTACAGGGATAATACACAGTGATGTCACAGTACAGAGAGATAATACACATAGTGATGTCACAGTACAAGGATAATACACACAGTGATGTCACAGTACAGGGATAATACACACAGTGATGTCACAGTACAGGGATAATACACAGTGATGTCACAGTACAGAGATAATACACACAGTGATGTCACAGTACAGGGATAATACACACAGTGATGTCACAGTACAGGGTTAATATGCACAGTGATGTCACAGTACAGGGATAATACACACAGTGATGTCACAGTACAGAGATAATACACACAGTGATGTCACAGTACAGAGATAATACACAGTGATGTCACATTACAGGGATAATACACAGTGATGTCACAGTACAGGGATAATACACAGTGATGTCACAGTACAGAGATAATACACACAGTGATGTCACAGTACAGAGATAATACACAGTGATGTCACATTACAGGGATAATACACAGTGATGTCACAGTACAGGGATAATACACACAGTGATGTCACAGTACAGAGATAATACACACAGTGATGTCACAGTACAGGGATAATACACACAGTGATCTCACATTACAGGGATAATACACACAGTGATGTCACAGTACAGGGATGATACACACACAGTGATGTCACATTGCAGGGATAATACACAGTGATGTCACAGTACAGGGATAATACACAGTGATGTCACAGTACAGGGATGATACACACATTGATGTCACAGTACAGGGATGATACACATTGATATCATAGTACAGGGATAATACACACAGTGATGTCACAGTACAGAGATAATACACACAGTGATGTCACAGTACAGGGATAATACACACAGTGATGTCACATTACAGGAATAATACACAGTGATGTCACAGTACAGGGATAATACACACAGTGATGTCACAGTACAGGGATAATACACACAGTGATGTCACAGTACAGGGATGATACACACACAGTGATGTCACATTACAGGGATAATACACAGTGATGTCACAGTACAGGGATAATACACAGTGATGTCATAGTACAGGGATGATACACACAGTGATGTCACAGTACAGGGATGATACACATTGATGTCACAGTACAGGGATGATACACATTGATATCATAGTACAGGGATAATACACACAGTGATGTCACATTACAGGGATAATACGCAGTGATGTCACAGTACAGGGATAATACACACAGTGATGTCACAGTACAGGGATGATACACACACAGTGATGTCACATTACAGGGATAATACACAGTGATGTCACAGTACAGGGATAATACACAGTGATGTCACAGTACAGGGATGATACACACAGTGATGTCACAGTACAGGGATAATACACAGTGATATCAGTACAGGGATAATACACACAGTGATGTTACAGTACAGGGATAATACACACAGTGATGTTACAGTACAGGGATGATACACACAATGATGTCACAGTACAGGGATAATACACACGGTGATGCTACAGTACAGAGATAATACACACAGTGATGTCACAGTGCACACATACTGGACACAGTGATGTCACAGTGCAGAGATAATATACACAGTGATGTCACAGTACAGGGATAATACACACAATGATGTCACAGTACAAGGAAAATACACAGTGATGTCACGGTACAGGGATGATACACACAATGATGTCACAGTACAGGGATAATATACACAGTGATGTCACAGTACAGGGATAATGCACACAGTGATGTCACATTACAGGGATAATACACAGAGTGATGTCACAGTACAGGGATAATACACACAGTGATGTCACAGTACAGGAATGATACACACACAGTGATGTCACAGTACAGGGATAATACACAGTGATGTCACAGTACAGGGATGATACACAGTGATGTCACAGTACAGGGATGATACACAGTGATGTCATAGTACAGGGATAATACACACAGTGATGTCACATTACAGGGATAATACACAGTGATGTCACATTACAGGGATAATACACACAGTGATGTCACAGTACAGGGATAATACACACAGTGATGTCACTGTACAGGGATGATACACACAGTGATGTCACATTACAGGGATAATACACAGTGATGTCACATTACAGGGATAATACACACAGTGATGTCACAGTACAGGGATAATACACACAGTGATGTCACTGTACAGGGATAATACACACAGTGATGTCACATTACAGGGATAATACACAGTGATGTCACATTACAGGGATAATACACACAGTGATGTCACAGTACAGGGATAATACACACAGTGATGTCACTGTACAGGGATAATACACACAGTGATGTCACAGTACAGGGATAATACACAGTGATGTCACATTACAGGGATAATACACAGTGATGTCACAGTACAGGGATAATACACAGTGATGTCACAGTACAGCGATAATACACACAGTGATGTCACAGTACAGGGATGATACACACACAGTGATGTCACATTACAGGGATAATACACAGTGATGTCACAGTACAGGGATAATACACAGTGATGTCACAGTACAGGGATAATACACAGTGATGTCACAGTACGGGGATAATACAGTGATGTCACAGTAGAGAGATAATACACACAGTGATGTCACATTACAGGGATAATACACAGTGATGTCACAGTACAGGGATAATACACATTGATGTCACAGTACAGGGATGATACACAGTGATATCATAGTACAGGGATAATACACACAGTGATGTCACAGTACAGGGATGATACACACAATGATGTCACAGTACAGGGATAATACACACAGTGATGTCACAGTGCACACATACTGCACACAGTGATGTCACAGTGCAGAGATAATATACACAGTGATGTCACAGTACAGGGATAATACACACAATGATGTCACAGTACAGGGATAATATACACAGTGATGTCACAGTACAGGGATGATACACACAATGATGTCACAGTACAGGGAAAATACACAGTGATGTCACAGTACAGGGATGATACACACAATGATGTCACAGTAGAGGGATAATGCACACAATGATGTCACAGTAAAGGGGTAATACACACAGTGATCTCACAGTACAGGGATGATACACACAATGATCTCACAGTACAGGGATAATACAGACAGTGATGTCACAGTACAGAGATAATACACACAGTGATGTCACAGTAAAGGGGTAATATCTATCTATCTCCTATCTATCTATCTCCTATCCAATATCTATCTAACTATCTATCTCCTATATCTATCTATCTCATATCTATCTATCTCCTATCTATCTATCTATCTATCTATCTATCTATCTATCTATCTATCTATCTATCTATCTATCTCATATCTATCTCATATCTATCTATCTCCTATCTATCTATCTATCTATCTATCTATCTATCTATCTATCTATCTCCTATCTATCTATCTATCTATCTATCTATCTATCTATCTATCTATCTCCTTTCTTTCTATCTATCTATCTATCTCCTATCTATCTATCTATCTATCTATCTATCTATCTATCTATCTATCTATCTATCTCATATCTATCTATCTATCTCCTTTCTTTCTATCTATCTATCTATCTCCTATCTATCTCATATCTATCTATCTATCTATCTCATATTCATCTATCTCCTATCTATCTATCTCCTATCTATCTATCTCATATCTATCTCCTATCTATCTATCTATCTATCTATCTATCTATCTATCTATCTATCTATCTATCTATCTATCTATCTCCTATCTATCTATCTCCTATCTATCTATCTCCTATCTATCTATCTATCTATCTATCTATCTATCTATCTATCTATCTATCTATCTATCTATCTATCTATCTATCTCCTATCCATCTATCTATCTATCTATCTATCTATCTATCTATCTATCTATCTATCTATCTATCTCCTATCCATCTATCTATCTCCTATCTCTCTCCTATCTATCTATCTATCTATCTATCTATCTATCTATCTATCTATCTATCTATCTATCTATCTATCTATCTATCTATCTATCTCCTGTCTATCTATCTATCTATCTATCTATCTATCTATCTATCTATCTATCTATCTATCTATCTATCTATCTATCTATCTATCTATCTATCTATCTATCTATCTATCTATCTATCTATCTATCTATCTATCTATCCTTCTTATATTGTATTACACCACCTACATGTCCTTCTCCTCTTTCCTGGTGGGGTGCGGCAGTGAAGGAGTTACTAGAGCATTGATTAGGCAGAGTGAAGGCATTATCACTAATGAAGTATGAGTTGCCTTGTGCCATGCGCAGTGCCAGCAGAGCGCTGGGTGACGGTGCAGGGGTGATATCAGCAGCGGCTTTATAGTAAATGTGTAAGTCATCAGCGGCATGTGATTGTTTGTAAACTGAATCTGGAGCATCGGTCGGTCCCCGAGGATGAGCTGTCAGTGTGGCCGGCCAATGGGAGCGCTGCGGCCTGTGATGTCAGGGAGCGAGATGATGGTGTGACTGCGCAGAGCTCGGCCCATGCAAGATTAATGCTCTGCCGTGAAGATGGGTTATGGGTTCAATCAATAGCGGCTGATGAGAAGTGACATCGCTGCCTCTGTGTCATCCTGCAGGAAATGGCAGCGATTTCAGGGAAGTGGAGTAAATCTTCTATCTGCTCATTTCCGTGCAGGACGGATGAAAGCTGCAGCACATCGCTGCCCAGAAGGAGGCGTCTTCTCCGCTCTTCCCCGTTGGCGGAGCGCTTGCTGATGATTTACGGCACTTTGGTTTTAGTTCTTTATGGTTTATGGAAATCTTTCTCATTCCAGGAAGTCATTTCCGTTTCATTCGTCGCGTTACATCATCTGTTCATCCTGTTCCTCCTGGTTCATGAAGCAGTAATGGAGCAGGTGATGATGTGCGCGGCGGTAACAGACGGACGAGGATACAAAAATGTCACTTTACTGAACAAGCAGGATGACCAATTTTTAGTCGTGTTAAAAGAATGTGTCCGAAAAAAAGACATACGTGAGTGAAGTCGGCGACCAAATTCATACGCTACTGGAATAGATGGTTCTTGCTCTCTCTTTCAACCGATATACGCTGGTGCCTCCTATAGACTCCTATGGGAGCTGCAAAAAAATGGAGTTTAGCTGCGTCCAAGTCCAGTAAAAGCTTCCAGGTGCCTCTAGTTAGGCATTAGAAGTCATTCTGAGGATTTATGCCGAGCGAGGGATTTCCGGGCCGCGCTGTATTTGTTCGCTAATACGTCGCACCCGGCTGCATGAATGGACGAGAAAACGCTAATGAAGCTCAGAACTTGATCACGTCTTTTCTTCATTCACGTTTTTTTTCCGGATGCGATGCGGCCAGCATGAAGACGCATACGCTCGTGTGGAGGAGGCTTTATGGTCTTACATGGCAAGATGGCGGCCTCATGCGCCGTGGAGTACATCAAGTTCGGAGCTCCGTATCACCTCCAATACGCTTTTCTCTCACAGCGCCCCTAGCTGGCTCATATCAGTGCTACCCCACAGCTGCTTCTGTTACAGTATATCACATGACCTTGCATCACACAACATTGTAACAATTCCTGCATTCCTTGTATCGCAGTCCCTTCCCTTAGTCACATCAGTCTGTCCTAGTCCTTAAAGTGGGCAGAGAGTAACGTCTTGTTGGTCACATGTGGGTCCACAGCAATATCTGCCAATCAGGGACCAAGTCGCCTTTGACAAGGGAGACTCCCTCTTCTTCCACATGGCGTGATGTCACTTTCAGCCCCTGGTCATCAGGGCCCTTTGGCTGACAACTCACATCTTTGACCCTGGGTCTCTCACATCCTATGCGGCTGTCTGTTGCTGGCCTTTATCTGTGTCGCACACTCTTCCGGCTCTCATACTGCTTCCTCCTGTAACGCAGCTGTAATGACTTATGTGCCAAGATGGACGCTATGATATCACTCGGGGGCGGAGCTTTGTCCTCATTTACAGTCCCAGCACCCTTTTACTTGGGCTACCAGTGTGTAAAGCGACTGCACGAGCGCTGATGTGTAGAGCATTTAACCTGAAAGTCCTTCCGGCCGCTCGCTGGCTTCTTATCTAGCTTCACCCCCAATAGAAGCGCTGAGCGGGGAGCATTTATAAAGGACTAGCTCACCCGACGCTGCGAAGACAGACAGACAGACATAAACTCGTTTTTATATATATAGATAACAACCAATCACAGCACAGCTTTCATGTTACCTCAGTATAATATATAACAACCAATCACAGCGCAGCTTTCATGTTACCTCAGCAGTATAATATATAACAACCAATCACAGCGCAGCTTTCATGTTACCTCAGTATAATATATAACCACCAATCACAGCGCAGCTTTCATGTTACCTCAGCAGCAAGAGAAATAACCAATCACAGCACAGCTTTCATGTTACCTCAGCAGTATAATATATAACAACCAATCACATCACAGCTTTCATGTTACCACAGTATAATATATAACAACGAATCACAGCGCAGCTTTCATGTTACCTCAGTATAATATATAACAACCAATCACAGCACAGCTTTCATGTTACCACAGTATAATATATAACAACGAATCACAGCACAGCTTTCATGTTACCTCAGTATAATATATAACAACCAATCACAGCACAGCTTTCATGTTACCACAGTATAATATATAACAACGAATCACAGCGCAGCTTTCATGTTACCTCAGTATAATATATAACAACCAATCACAGCGCAGCTTTCATGTAACCTCAGCGGTATAATATATAACAACCAATCACAGCGCAGCTTTCATGTTACCTCAGCGGTATAATATATAACAACCAATCACAGCGCAGCTTTCATGTTACCTCAGTATAATATATAACAACCAATCACAGTGCAGTTTTCATGTTACCTCAGCGGTATAATATATAACAACCAATCACAGCGTAGCTTTCATGTTACCTCAGTGGTATAATATATAACAACCAATCACAGCGCAGCTTTCATGTTACCTCAGTATAATATATAACAACCAATCACAGCGCAGCTTTCATGTTACCTCAGTATAATATATAACCACCAATCACAGCACAGCTTTCATGTTACCTCAGTATAATATATAACAACCAATCACAGCGCAGCTTTCATGTAACCTCAGCGGTATAATATATAACAACCAATCACAGCGCAGCTTTCATGTTACCTCAGCGGTATAATATATAACAACCAATCACAGCACAGCTTTCATGTTACCTCAGTATAATATATAACAACCAATCACAGCACAGCTTTCATGTTACCTCAGTATAATATATAACAACCAATCACAGCGCAGCTTTCATGTTACCTCAGTATAATATATAACAACCAATCACAGCACAGCTTTCATGTTACATCAGCGCTATAATATATAACAACCAATCACAGCGCAGCTTTCATGTTACCTCAGTATAATATATAACAACCAATCACAGCGCAGCTTTCATGTTACCTCAGTATAATATATAACCACCAATCACAGCACAGCTTTCATGTTACCTCAGTATAATATATAACCACCAATCACAGCACAGCTTTCATGTTACCTCAGTATAATATATAACAACCAATCACAGCGCAGCTTTCATGTTACCTCAGCGGTATAATATATAACAACCAATCACAGCACAGCTTTCATGTTACCTCAGTATAATATATAACAACCAATCAGCGCAGCTTTCATGTTACCTCAGTATAATATATAACAACTAGAGATTAGCGAGCACACTGGTCTGAGCTTGATGCTCGTTCCAGTATTAGGGGACTCGAGATGCTCGTTACTCCAGACGAACACAACGCGGCACTCGAGTCAATTCCATTTCCTTCCCCGCATGTTTAGCGCGCTTTTCTGGCCAATAGACATGCAGGGAAGGCATTACAACTTCCTCCTGTGACATGCCAGCCCTATCCCACCCCACAGCAGTGAGTGGCTGACGAGATCAAGTGACACCTGAGTATTTAAATCAGCCCCGCCCGTGGCTCCTCTCAGACACAGGCTGGCAGAGATTAGGGAGGGTGCTGCTGCTATAGGGATAGTGTTAGTATTTTCCAGAACCCCAACGGTCCTTCTTAGGGCCACAGCTCACCTAGTGCACTAAAGTTGTGGCTGCTGGGAGCAGTTTTGCACAATAATTTTCTTTTGTTATATCGGGCGTGCAGGCTATAGCGTTCTCAGGCTGCAGTCTGTATAGGGGCAGTATTGGTCAGGCAGGGACAGTGGGTAGTGTACAAGAACCCCAATGGTCCTTCTTAGGGCCACATCTTACCGTGTGCATTACTGTTGTGGCTGCTAGGAGCAGTTTTGCACCATTTTGTTTTTTTCATCTTGGGCTCTGCAGACTATTGCGCTCTCAGTCTGCAGCCAATTCTACAGAGTATAGGGGCAGTATTGGTGAGGCAGGGACAGTGGTAGTGTAGAATCCTGTCAACAAGTACCCCAAAAAAGCACCTGTTTAGGGCTACCTGTGACCGTCTGCATTTATTTCCGTGGCTGCTGGTAGTTGTAGTACCTCATTATTGCACAGCTAGGCGTGCTTGCAGTCTTCCGAATAATTTTTTTCCTGGCTGCAGTTTGCGCTGTCTCACTCCAACTGCAGGCCAATAAGAATTCAAACATTTTTTACACCGCTCAGTGTCTGCTCTATTCGTAATCCACCATGCTGAGGGGTAGGGGTAGGCCTATAGGCTGTGGACGCGGGCGAGGACGCGGAGTTCCAAGTGAGGGTGTGGGTATAGGCCGAGTTCCTGGTCCAGGAGAATCACAGACGGCTGCTGCGGGAGTAGGAGAGAGGAAAGTTTCTGGGATCTCCAGCTTCATCTCACAATTTTTGGGTCCACGTCGTAGACCTTTATTACAAAATGAGCAGTGTGAGCAGGTCCTGTCGTGGATGGCAGAAAGTGCATCCAGCAATGTCTCCAGCAACCTGTCTACGCCGTCCACTGCTGCAACTCTGAATCCTCTGGCTGCTGCTCCTCCTTCCTCCCAGCCTCCTCACTCCATTACACTGACACATTCTGAGGAGCAGGCAGACTCCCAGGAACTGTTCTCGGGTCCCTGCCCAGATTGGGCAACAATGGTTCCTCTCCCACCTGAGGAGTTTGTCGTGACCGATGCCCAACCTTTGGAAAGTTCCCGGGGTCCGGGGGATGAGGCTGGGGACTTCCGACACCTGTCTCAAGAGCTTTCAGTGGGTGAGGAGGTCGATGATGATGAGACACAGTTGTCTATCAGTGAGGTAGTAGTAAGGGCAGTAAGTCCGAGGGAGGAGCGCACAGAGGATTCGGAGGAAGAGCCGCTGGATGATGAGGTGACTGATCCCACCTGGTTTGATAAGCCAACAGAGGACAGGTCTTCAAAGGGGGAGGCAAGTGCAGCAGCAGGACAGGTTGGAAGAGGCAGTGGGGTGGCCAGGGGTAGAGGCAGGGCCAGACCGAATAATCCACCAACTGTTTCACAAACCATCCCCTCACGCCATGCCACCGTGCAGAGGCCAAGGTGCTCAAAGGTGTGGCAGTTTTTCCCTGAGGCCGCGGACGACCGATGAACAGTGGTGTACAACCTTTGTCGTGCCAAGATCAGCCGGGGAGCCACCACTACCAGCCTCACCAGCATGCGCAGGCATATGATGGCCAAGCACCCCACAAGGTGGGACGAAGGCCATTCACCGCCTCCGGGTTGCACCACTGCCTCTCCCCCTGTGCCCCAACCTGCCACTCAGATCCAACCCACCTCTCACGACACAGGCACGAGCACCTCCCGGCCTGCACCCACACCCTCACCTCCGCTGTCCTCGGCCCCATCCAGCAATGTCTCTCAGCGCAGCGTCCAGCTGTCGCTAGCAGAAGCGTTGCAGCGAAAGCACAAATACGCCGCCACGCACCCGCACGCTATAGCTTTAATCGTGCACATTGCCAAATTGATCAGCCTAGAGATGCTGCCCTACAGGCTTGTGGAAACGGAGGTTTTCAAAAACATGATGGCGGCGGCGGCCCCACGCTACTCTGTCCCCAGTCGCCACTATTTTTCACGGTGTGCCATCGCAGCCCTGCACGACCACGCTTCCTCACCAACGCGGTTACTGGCAAGGTCCATTTAACAACGGACACGTGGACAAGCACAGACGGGCAGGGCCACTATATCTCCCTGACGGCACATTGGGTGAATTTAGTAGAGGCTGGGACCGCTCACGTCCTACCCGCCCCCAGAATTGCAGGCCCCAGCTCAGTGCGGGTATCTGCGGCGGTGTATGCCACCTCCACTAAACCTTCCTCCTCTTCCTCCTCCAACGCAACCTCTACCTCGCAATGAAGACGTGTCAGCAGAAGCACGTCGCCAGCAGTCGGTGTCGCGCGGTGCGGCAGCACAGCGGTGGGCAAGCGTCAGCAGGCTGTGCTGAAACTAATCAGCTTAGGAGAGAAGAGGCACATGGCCCAAGAACTGTTGCATAGTCTGACAGAGCAGACCGACCGCTGGCTTTCGCCGCTGAGCCTCCAACCGGGCATGGTCGTGTGTGACAATGGCCGTAACCTGGTGGCGGCTCTGCAGCTCGGCAGCCTCACGCACGTGCTGTGCCTGGCCCACGTCTTTAATTTGGTGGTGCAGCGGTTTCTGAAAAGCTACCCAGACTTGTCAGACCTCGTCGGCAAGGTGCGCCAGGTCAGCCCACATTTCCGCAAGTCCAACACGGACGCTGCCACCCTGCGGACCCTGCAACATCGGTTTAATCTGCCAGTGCACCGACAGCTTTGCGACGTGCCCACACGGTGGAACTCTATGCTCCACATGTTGGCCAGGCTGTATGAGCAGTGTAGAGCTATAGTGGAATACCAACTCCAACATGGGCGGCGTAGTGGGAGTCAGCCTCCTTTACAGAGGAGGGGCCTGCAAGGCAGATATCTGCCAGGTCCTTGGAAACTTTGAGGAGTCTACCCAGATGGTGAGCGGCGATGCTGCAATCATTAGCGTCACCATTCCTCTGCTATGCCTGTTGAGAAGTGCCCTGCAAAGCATAAAGGCTGACGCTTTGCGGTTGGAACAGGAGACGGGGGAAGACAGTATGTCGCTGGATAGTCAGAGCACCCTCATGTCTATATCTCAGCGTGTTTTGGAGGCGGAGGAGGGGGAGGAGCCTCAGGAGGAGGAGGGTGAAGAGACAGCTGGGCCCACTGCAGAGAGTACCCATCCTGCTTGCCTTTCATCTATTCAGCGTGTATGGCCTGTGGAGGAGGAGAATCCAGAAAGTGATCTTCCTAGTGAGGACAGCTATGTGCTGCGTACAGGTACCCTGGCACACATGGCTGACTTCATGTTAGGATGCCTTTCTCGTGACCCTCGCGTTACACGCATTCTGGCCAATACGGATTACTGGGTGTACACACTGCTCGACCCACGATATAAGGAGAACCTTTCCACTCTCATTCCCGAAGAGGAAAGGGGTTCGAGAGTGATGCTATACCACAGGGCCCTGGTGGACAAACTGATGGTAAACTTCCCATCTGACAGCGCTAGCGGCAGAAGGCGCAGTTCCGAGGGCCAAGTAGCAGGGGAGACGCGGAGATAAGGCAGCATGTTCAGCGCAGCAGGGGAACACTCTCCAAGGCCTTTGCCAGCTTTATGGCTCCCCAGCAAGACTGTGTCACCACTCCCCAGTCAAGGCTGAGTCGGAGGGAGCACTGTAAAAAGATGGTGAGGGAGTACGTAGCCGATCGTACCACCGTCCTCCGTGACGCCTCTGCTCCGTACAACTACTGGGTGTCAAAGCTGGACCCCTGGAACGAACTCGGGCTGTATGCCCTAGAGGTGCTGGCTTGCCCTGCGGCTAGCGTCTTGTCAGAGAGGGTGTTTAGTGCAGCTGGGGGAAGCATCACGGATAAGCGTACCCACCTGTCAACTGACAGTGCTGACATGCTTACACTCATAAAGATGAACAAAGCCTGGATTTCCCCAGACTTCTCTTCTCCACCAGCAGAGAGCAGCGGTACCTATACAATCTTTTCGCTGCAACCGCAGATAAAAGCACTCTTCTCTATCACCATAAAAAAAAGGGACATTTACCTTTGTCAATCTGTCTATTATATATTAGTCCTCCTTCTCCTGCTCCTCCTCCTGAAACATCATGTCAGCACGCTGAACTGCCAATTTTTCTGCGGCCCAAAGGGCTCATATAACTTTTGTCTAACAATATTTCGACTTTTCTAGCTAAAGCATTGAAACTTCAACATGAACCAATTTTTTTTAACAGAGCTGCCTCCAGGCTCTGTTACAAATTAAGACACAGTAAGCTAAAATATTAATAGGTTTCACCTGCCCTCTCGGTTGAGCAATTTTTCTGGGGTACATTTGTACTGTTGGTACAGCAATTTTTTGGGCCCTCGCCTACACTGTAATCCAAGTAATTTTTCTGGCTTTCACCTACACTCATGGTACACCAATGTGTCAGGGGTTGGCCTACACTCTTGCTACAGAAATGTCACCCGGGTCTGTATACTGCTGCCAATGAAATGTTACTGGGGTCTGTCTATACTGCTGCAAATGAAAAGTTACTAATGCTGGGCTATGCCTATACTGCTGCTACGGAAATGTTACAGTTGTCTGTCTATACTGTTACTAATACTATTCAAATGTTACTGGGGTCTGTCTCTGCTATTACTACTCAAATGTAACTGGGTTCTGGCTATACTGCTGTAAATGAAATGTTGCAGGGGTCTGTCTATACTGTTACAACCGAAATGTTACTGGGCTCTGCCTACGCTGCTGCTACTAAAATGTTACAGGGGTCTGTCTATACTGTTACTACTGAAATATTACTGGGGTCTGTCTATACTGCTGCAAATGAAATGTTACTGGGTTCTGTTTATACTGCTGCAAATGAAATGTTTCTGGGGTCTGTCTATACTGCTGCAAATGAAATGTTACTGGGGTCTGTCTATACTGCTGTAAATGAAATGTTACTGGGGTCTGTTTATACTGCTGCAAATGAAATGTTTCTGGGGTCTGTCTATACTGCTGCAAATGAAATGTTACTGGGGTCTGTCTATACTGCTGAAAATTAAATGTTACTGGGGTCTGTTTATACTGCTGCAAATGAAATGTTTCTGGGGTCTGTCTATACTGCTGCAAATGAAATGTTACTGGGGTCTGTCTATACTGCTGTAAATGAAATGTTACTGGGGTCTGTTTTTACTGCTGCAAATGAAATGTTACTGGGGTCTGCCTATGCTGTTACTACTCAAATGCCACTGGGTTCTGGCTATACTGCTGCAAATGAAATGTTACAGGGGTCTGTTTATACTGCTGCAAATGAAATGTTTCTGGGGTCTGTCTATACTGCTGCAAATGAAATGTTACTGGGGTCTGTCTATACTGCTGTAAATGAAATGTTACTGGGGTCTGTTTATACTGCTGCAAATGAAATGTTTCTGGGGTCTGTCTATACTGCTGCAAATGAAATGTTACTGGGGTCTGTCTATACTGCTGAAAATGAAATGTTACTGGGGTCTGTTTATACTGCTGCAAATGAAATGTTTCTGGGGTCTGTCTATACTGCTGCAAATGAAATGTTACTGGGGTCTGTCTATACTGCTGTAAATGAAATGTTACTGGGGTCTGTTTTTACTGCTGCAAATGAAATGTTACTGGGGTCTGCCTATGCTGTTACTACTCAAATGCCACTGGGTTCTGGCTATACTGCTGTAAATGAAATGTTACAGGGGTCTGTCTATACTGTTACTACCGAAATGTTACTGGGCTCTGCCTACGCTGCTGCTACTAAAATGCTACAGGGGTCTGTCTATACTGTTACTACTGAACTGTTACTGGGGTCTGTCTATACTGCTGCAAATGAAATGTTACTGGAGTCTGCCTATGCTGCTGCAAATGAAATGTTACTGGGGTCTGTCTATACTGCTGTAAATGAAATGTTACTGGGGTCTGTTTATACTACTGTAAATGAAATGTTACTGGGGTCTGTTTTTACTGCTGCAAATAAAATGTTACTGGGGTCTGCCTATGCTGTTACTACTCACATGTTACTGGGTTCTGTCTATACTGCTGTAAATGAAATGTTACTGGGGTCTGTCTATACTGTTAGTACCGAAATGTTACTGGGTTCTGTCTATACTACTGTAAAAGAAATGTTACAGGGGTCTGTCTATACTGATACAATTGAAATGTTACTGGGCTCTGCCTATGCTGCTGCTACTAAAATGTTACAGGGGTCTGTCTATACTGTTACTACTGAAATGTTACTGGGGTCTGTCTATACTGCTGTAAATGAAATGTTACTGGGCTCTGCCTATGCTGTTACTACTCAAATGTTACTGGATTCTGACTATACTGCTGTAAATGAAATGTTACAGGGGTCTGTCTATACTGTTACAACCGAAATGTTACTGGGCTCTGCCTACGCTGCTGCTACTAAAATGTTACAGGGGTCTGTCTATACTGTTTCTACTGAAATGTTACTGGGGTCTGTCTTTACTGCTGCAAATGAAATGTTACTAGGGTCTGTCTATACTGTTGTAAATGAAATGTTACTGGGGTCTGTTTATACTGCTGTAAATAAAATGTTACTGGGGTCTGTTTATACTGCTGTAAATGAAATGTTACAGGGGTCGGTCTATACTGTTAGTACCAAAATGTTACTGAGTTCTGTCTATACTGCTGTAAATGAAATGTTACAGGGGTCTATCTATACTGTTACAACCGAATTGTTACTGGGCTCTGCCTACGCTGCTGCTACTAAAATGTTACAGGGGTCTGTCTATACTGTTTCTACTGAAATGTTACTGGGGTCTGTCTATACTGCTGCAAATGAAATGTTACTGGGGTCTGTCTATAATGCTGTAAATGAAATGTTACTGGGGTCTGTTTATACTGCTGCAAATGAAATGTTTCTGGGGTCTGTCTATACTGCTGCAAATGAAATGTTACTGGGGTCTGTCTATACTGCTGTAAATGAAATGTTACTGGGGTTTGTTTTTACTGCTGCAAATGAAATGTTACTGGGGTCTGCCTATACTGTTAGTACCGAAATGTTACTGGGTTCTGTCTATACTGCTGTAAATGAAATGTTACAGGGGTCTGTCTATACTGTTACAACCGAAATCTTACTGGGCTCTGCCTACGCTGCTGCTACTAAAATGTTACAGGGGTCTGTCTATACTGTTACTACTGAAATGTTACTGGGGTCTGTCTTTACTGCTGCAAATGAAATGTTACTGGGGTCTGTCTATACTGCTGTAAATGAAATGTTTCTGGGGTCTGTCCATACTGCTGCAAATGAAATGTTACTGGGGTCTGCCTATGCTATTACTACTCAAATGTTACTGGATTCTGGCTATACTGCTGTAAATGAAATGTTACTGGGGTCTGTTTATACTGCTGTAAATGAAATGCTTCTGGGGTCTGTCTATACTGCTGTAAATGAAATGTTACAGGGGTCTGTCTATACTGTTACAACCGAAATGTTACTGGTCTCTGCCTACGCTGCTGCTAAAATGTTACAGGGGTCTGTCTATACTGTTACTACTGAAATGTTACTGGGGTCTGTGTATACTGCTGCCAATGAAATGTTACTGGGGTTTGTTAATACTGCTGCAAATGAAATGTTACTGGGGTCTGCCTATACTGCTGCAAATGAAATGTTACTGGGGTCTGTCTATACTGCTGTAAATGAAATGTTACTGGGGTCTGTCTATACTGCTGTAAATGAAATGTTACTGGGGTCTGTTTTTACTGCTGCAAATGAAATGTTACAGGGGTCTGCCTATGCTGATACTACTCAAATGCTACTGGGTTCTGGCTATATTGCTGTAAATGAAATGTTACAGGGGTCTGTCTATACTGTTTGTACCGAAATGTTACTGGGTTCTGTCTATACTGCTGTAAATTAAATGTTACAGGGGTCTGTCTATACTGCTGCCAATTAAATGTTACTGGGGTCTGTCTATGCTGCTGTAAATGAAATGTTACAGGGGTCTGCCTATACTGTTACTACTAAAATGTTACTGGGGTCTGTCTATACTGCTGCCAATAAAATGTTACTGGGGTCTGTCTATACTGCTGCAAATTAAATGTTACTGGGGTCTGTTTATACTGCTGCAAATGAAATGTTACAGGGGTCTGTCTATACTGCTGTAAATGAAATGTTGCTGGGGTCTGTTTTCATTGCTGCAAATAAAATGTTACTGGGGTCTGCCTATGCTGTTACTACTCACATGTTACTGGGTTCTGTCTATGCTGCTGTAAATGAAATGTTACAGGGGTCTGTCTATAGTGTCACAACCGAAATGTTACTGGGCTCTGCCTACACTGCTGCTACTAAAATGTTACAGGGGTCTGTCTATACTGTTACTACTGAAATGTTACTGGGTTCTATCTATACTGCTGTAAATGAAATGTTACACGGGTCTGTCTATACTGTTACTACTGAAATGTTACTGGGGTCTGTCTATACTGCTGCAACTGAAATGTTACTGGGGTCTGTTTATACTGCTGCAAATGAAATGTTTCTGGGGTCTGTCTATACTGCTGCAAATGAAATGTTACTGGGGTCTGTCTATACTGCTGTAAATGAAATGTTACTGGGGTCTGTCTATACTGTTACTACTGAAATGTTACTGGGTTCTGGCTATACTGCTGTAAATGAAATGTTACTGGGGTCTGTCTATACTGTTACAACCGAAATGTTACTGGGCTCTGCCTACGCTGCTGCTACTAAAATGTTACAGGGGTCTGTCTATACTGTTACTACTGAAACGTTACTGGGGTCTGTCTAAACTGCTGTAAATGAAATGTTACAGGGGTCTGTCTATACTGTTACTACTGAAATGTTACTGGGGCCTGTCTATACTGCTGTAAATGAAATGTTACTGGGGTCTGTTTTCATTGCTGCAAATAAAATGTTACTAGGGTCTGCCTATGCTGTTACTACTCACATGTTACTGGGTTCTGTCTATGCTGCTGTAAATGAAATGTTACAGGGGTCTGTCTATACTGTCACAACCGAAATGTTACTGGGCTCTGCCTACACTGCTGCTACTAAAATGTTACAGGGGTCTGTCTATACTGTTACTACTGAAATGTTACTGGGGTCTGTCTATACTGCTGTAAATGAAATGTTACTGGGGTCTGTTTTTACTGCTGCAAATAAAATGTTACTGGGGTCTTCCTATGCTGTTACTACTCAAATGTTACTGGGTTCTATCTATACTGCTGTAAATGAAATGTTACAGGGGTCTGTCTATACTGTTACTACTGAATTGTTACTGGGGTCTGTCTATACTGCTGCAACTGAAATGTTACTGGGGTCTGTCTATACTGCTGTAAATGAAATGTTACTGGGGCCTGTTTATACTGCTGCAACTGAAATGTTACTGGGGTCTGTCTATACTGCTGCAAATGAAATGTTTCTGAGGTCTGTTTTTACTGCTGCAAATGAAATGTTACTGGGGTCTGCTTATGCTGTTACTACTCAAATGTTACTGGGTTCTGGCTATACTGCTGTAAACGAAATGTTACTGGGGTCTATTTATACTGTTAGTACCGAAATGTTACTGGGTTCTGTCTATACTGCTGTAAATGAAATGTTACAGGGGTCCGTCTATACTGTTACAACCGAAATGTTACTGGGCTCTGCCTATGCTGCTGCTACTAAAATGTTACAGGGGTCTGTCTATACTGTTACTACTGAAATGTTACTGGGGTCTGTCTATACTGCTGCAAATGAAATGTTACAGGGGTCTGTCTATACTGTTACTACTGAAATGTTACTGGGGTCTGTCTAAACTGCTGTAAATGAAATGTTACAGGGGTCTGTCTATACTGTTACTACTGAAATGTTACTGGGATCTGTCTATACTGCTGTAAATGAAATGTTACTGGGGTCTGTTTATACTGCTGCAAATGAAATGTTACTGGGGTCTGCCTATGCTGTTACTACTCAAATATTATGGGCTCTGCCTATACTGCCGCTACGGAAATGTTACTGGGCTCTGTTTTTACCCTTACCATTGAAATGTTACTAATTCTGGGCTCTGCCTATACTGCTGCTACTGCAATGTTACAGGCTTGTGGAAACGGAGGCTTTCCAAAGACATGATGGCGGTGAGGCCGCGCTACTAGGTCCACAGTCGCGACAATTTTTACACCATTGCGGTTACTGGGAAGGTGCATATAACCACGGACACGTGGACAGGACACGTACTGCCTCAAAAACATACCCCCCCTCCTCCTCCAACAATGAAAACATTCTTGGCAAATGCTTTCGCAGTGATCCGTCTGGCAGCGGTCCAAGAATTTCACCTAAAACGACACAATAAGAAATCCCCCCCCCCTCCACCACGACTCACTTAATCCTGGCCACATTCCGAAAACCAACTAAATAAAACCGCGATACTAGTCCGTTATCCCTAGCTAAGGGCGCCCACCCACTGGCGTTTGCGATTTTCGCGGCGTTTTTTGTCGCGTTTTCGCGGCGTTTTCGCGGCTTTTCCATTGACTTTCATGGGTGCATTAGGAGAAAAATAAGGACACATATGCAACTGACAGTTCCTATGTTAAAAAACGCAACGCAACGCAAAACGCCAGTGGACAGGAACACATGTTATCTCTATGCCTGTGCAGGAAAAACGCAAAACGCAAAACGCAAACGCAGGTAAAAAAACGCAAGTGGGTGGGCGCCCTTAGGCTTTCAGCCGACTGGTAGAGCAATGGTGGCTTCCAACTTGTTGGTACTGCTAAGTCCAAAGATAAGCGCACAGCTGAGGTCGGAATACAGGTGACTATAGAACACAGCATCCCTGCAGGGCATGGGACAGGGTTGCAGCAGGTACTGATCCTTAATGGAAGCAGGCCAGCTGAGAACCACATACTCCCTGAATGATTTTGGACTGACTGATGATGAGGCCTTTACTTGTGATCATCTTTGGTAATTCCTAAGAAAGATGCGTGGTAGTAGCCGGAAACTTGGATTGCTATTTGCTAACACTTTGAAATGGACAACTGAAACCATAGGATTAAAGCCTTTCCATTTTTCAGCTTGAGATGAGGAGGAGTGCAGACTTTCAGTACCTTGAATATCCTTTTCATTGCAATCAAATGCCCCTCTCCTGTCTCAGAAAATACTAGCTTTTCCACATAGGTGTTGTCAATCTGTCTATACTGTTACTACTGAAATCCCACTAATACTGGGCTCTGCCTATACTGCTGTTACGGAAATGTTACAGGGGTCTGTCGATACTGTTACTACTGAAATGTAACTGATACTGGGCTCTGCCTATACTGCAGCTACTGAAATGTTACTGGGGTCTGTCTATACTGTAACTACAGAAGTGTTAATAGGGTCTCCCTAGACTTCTGCAACATAACTGTTAGTGGGTTGTGCGTATACCTTAGCTACAGGACTATTACAGGGGTCTGTGCATACTATGGGTGCACTAAGTGTTCCCATCGCGGTGTTCAACGTACATGGCCCAAAAAAAAATTACCCAGGCTGACTGGCATGCAGTGTGGTCTGAAGCCCACCTGTATTTAATCTCACGTTACCTCAGCTTTAAGGGCGGCACTGCAATGGGATATTTTTATGTACCGTCGGTGGCTTCCTGGGACCCCCCCTGCTGTTGGTGCACACAGACTTCCCATCGCGGTGTTTGACCTGTCTGGCACAAAGACACTGACTGACTTGGGTAGGGGGCAGAGCGCAGACGACTTTCCCCTTGCAGTGTGGATTGAGCTATGCGACACCTTGACAGAATGAATACTGTGTGGCACATAGGTTCCCCATTGCTATGCCCACGTGTGCAGCTCCAGATGGAGGTGGCACAGGATTGGAGTTCTCATTGCTTCTGTACAGCATTGTGGGCTATCGCCCCGCCCCTTTTAAAGAGGGTCGCTACCTGGCCCTGCCAACCCTCTGCAGTGTGTGCCTGCGGTTCCTCCTCATGGCAGACGCACTTATAAATAGACATGAGGGTGGTGTGGCATGAGGTCAGCGTGTGGCATGAGTGCAGCTGAAGGCTGCGCAGGGACGCTTTGGTGTGTGCTGTGGACACTCGGTCGTGCGGGGGGGTTGGGCAGCATGTAACCCAGTAGAAGTGGCAGCGGAGTGTCATGCAGGCAGTGATTGTGCTTTGTTGGAGGTAGTGTGGTGCTTAGCTAAGGTATGCCTTGCTAATGAGGGTTTGTCCGAAGTAAAAATTGTTGGGGGGGGGGCCCCACTCTTGTCGCTATTGTGGCTTAATAGTGGGACCTAGGAACTTGAGATGCAGCCCAATGTGTAGCCCCTCGCCTGCCCTATCCGTTTCCGTTTTCCATGACTTTGTGATGTTTTCCAGAGTTTCACAAGTGAAGACCTATCTGGAGCATCGGTCCCATACAAAAATGCTTGGGTCGCCCATTGACTTCAATGGGGTTCGTTACTCGAAACGAACCCTCGAGCATCGCGGAAAGTTCGACTCGAGTAACGAGCACCCGAGCATTTTGGTGCTCGCTCATCTCTATACACGACCTTGATACTTTGTCTCCTAAGGGTCCCAATGCTGAGGACCCCCACCTGCCATGTATCTCCCCTCATGTCTGGATTGCAGGTTCTGTTGGCTGCACTCAGGGCTTTGATGTTAATAGATTTGTGTCTTCTGTCAGATGATAATCTGCTTCCGTCTTCCGCTGTTGCCCCCTGTAGGCCATTGCTTCACTGCGGTTTTTCCTTTTTTTCCGCCCCTCCTCCGCTTCCTCATCACAACTTTTCTTCAAAAAAAGTTTTATACCTCCAATAGCTCAGACCTGTTTGATAATAAACGGTTTTGGCACTTTATATCACAAACGTGCTTATTAGGCGGGGTTCACACAGGGCGGATTTGCCGCAGCAGATCTGCCCGCAGCCGCTAATCTCGGGATTAGCCAGCCATGTGGACGAGATTTCTCAGAAACCTCGTCCACACGGGACGGCCAATCCGCTGCGGTAAATCCGGCTGAAACCACGGCTGTCGTTTTGATACATTAACTGCAGCGATGATATAAGAGGCGCCGCTAATGAAATGTGATAAATGAGATCTATATGGAGTGCCAGAGATGGATTGTTATGGAAGGGGAGCATTATCATAGCTGAGGAGCATCACCTGTGAACACGACACGCTCCTATCATACGGAAGGGTTGCTGTAGCACCCGGGGTAAGCAGCGCATGCGTACTGAGGTTGTGATATTCAGTGATGGGGGACGTAGTTTGTGATGCAATGACGCAGCGGTGTGGTGACCTTGGACCGGGCGGCGTGGTGACATTGGACCGAGCGGCGTGGTGATGTTGGACGCAGCGGCGTGGTGACGTTGGACGCAGCGGCGTGGTGTCATTGTACCGAGCGGCGTGGTGACGTTGGACGCAGCGGCGTGGTGTCATTGTACCGAGCGACGTGGTGTCATTGTACCGAGCGGCGTGGTGACGTTGGACGCAGCGGCGTGGTGTCATTGTACCGAGCGGCGTGGTGACGTTGGACGCAGCGACGTGGTGATGTTGGACGCAGCGGCGTGGTGTCATTGTACCGAGCGGCGTGGTGACATTGGACCGAGCGGCGTGGTGATGTTGGACGCAGCGGCGTGGTGTCATTGTACCGAGCGGCGTGGTGATGTTGGACGCAGCGGCGTGGTGACGTTGGACGCAGCGGCGTGGTGACGTTGGACGCAGCGGCGTGGTGTCATTGTACCGAGCGGCGTGGTGTCATTGTACCGAGCGGCGTGGTGACGTTGGACGCAGCGGCGTGGTGTCATTGTACCGAGCGACGTGGTGTCATTGTACCGAGCGGCGTGGTGACGTTGGACGCAGCGGCGTGGTGTCATTGTACCGAGCGGCGTGGTGACGTTGGACGCAGCGACGTGGTGACGTTGGACGCAGCGGCGTGGGGATGTTGGATGCAGCGGCGTGGTGTCATTGTACCGAGCGGCGTGGTGACATTGGACCGAGCGGCGTGGTGTTGTTGGACGCAGCGGCGTGGTGTCATTGTACCGAGCGGTGTGGTGATGTTGGACGCAGCGGCGTGATGACGTTGGACGCAGCGGCGTGGTGTCATTGTACCGAGCGGCGTGGTGACATTGGACCGAGCGGCGTGGTGATGTTGGACGCAGCGGCGTGGTGTCATTGTACCGAGCGGCGTGGTGACGTTGGACGCAGCGGCGTGGTGACATTGGACCGAGCGGCGTGGTGACGTTGGACGCTATATCGCGCATGCGTGTTACAGAGTAAGACGACAATCATCTTTTTCACATGACAGTAAGGGTGACGTCTGAATGGCGCTTGCGCAGTGCACCCCTTTGTGGCGCCACGGCCCCTTTGGTTGACAACATCGATGTGATGATCCCGGTAGTAAATACTACAGATGTGATGGGGGCGTTCCTATTACCGTGACGCCACTAGACCATCACTATTTAAGGGATGGCTTGTACACGGTGGGCATCCGGAGCGCGGACTCACCGCTCTGGTTCATGTATTAGCGGTATTTTTAATTGGCTTTATTACCCGTTTTTGTCTTGTTGGGGTATCCCGTGGTTTCATATATGGACTCATTCGTTATGTATTGTCTTCGATCGGTCGCCTTCCTGTCTAAGTGATGAAACAATAAAATAGTCTGTTAGATACAGATGATCTGAAGCCCCGTTTCTGCATCCAGTGATTGTACGGCGCTGCTGCTCTGCAGACTACTGGGAGAAGGTTTATTGTTGTGGGATCAACTGCGTGCTGCTGAAAAATGATTTATTGGGACCTCCCTGTGCTCCGGGATGGGGGTCTTCAATAAAGTGGACGCCCAGCGGGGGTCTGTATAGAAGCTGCAGCACAGCGGGACGTTCTCGATGATTACGCAGATGAGGAGGGGTCCGTGTGATGAATATTTGGAGGGACATCTGAAAGGAACAAAGTATTTTTTTTGCAGTTCCTTGGGGATCCTTAAGGTGGCGCCTTCACCTCAGAAACTGAAGTGTTTTTCACGCATTTGTTAATCTTCTTATATTATTTCCTCAGCGTGACATCATCTGACGACCTCCACTATATCCCGGGAAAGAAGTAAGACAGACAGCCTGATGTCACATAAAGGACAAACCGCTCATTCAGTAGACGCTCGGCTGGAGAGAACCCAGAATAGCGCAAACCAGATGTTCTTAACCCCTTGAAGGGCCGTACCAGAACGACACGTTACCCCGTCCACAAGATGGGGGATCACTGGCTGATCGGCGAGGGTCTCTAATATCAGAACCGGACTCCCGTGTTGCGCTCTCCTGTCGCCTTTTTCCCCCTTTTTCCCGCCGTCACTCTGAATAGAGCGCTGCCTGAGCATATGCGCCCCATTCACTTCAATGGGGCTGATGGAAGCAGCCAAGCGGCACCCACTCGCTATCTCGCCAGTCCCATTGAAAGTGAACACGCTCGTGTGCCCACAGTAAGGAAGATAGGGGACATGGAAACCCTTTCTTGAGATTGGTGGGGGGTCTCAGCGGTTGGACACCCACCGATCAGCAAGTTATCCCTATCCTGTGGAGGGGGGGGGGGAAAGGGGGGGGGGGTAATTCTGGTACAACCTTTTAAGCTCTCTACTCATCTGTGTTGGAGGCTTTAGAACGGATCTGTCCCAAAATCCCAGAAGAAGAAATAGCATTGCATGCTAGGAAAATGCCGGAGGGCAGGATGAAAGCTGAGGCAGCGGGCCAGACCGAGGGGGAGGGCAGCAAAATGATAGTAACCTCGGTGGCACAGCTGCTCCTCTCCAATGGAAAAACGCAGTCTGGCTCGGTGCCGCACAATGGTAAATTGGCAGTTCTTATTGCGTGCTGCCCGTGGGGTCGGGCAAGGTAAGATGGTGATAACCCAGGGGGCTGGGGGGGATGTTACCTGCAGAGTTGGGTAGGTGAAGATGATGATACCCAGGATGAGGGGTGTTACCATGCGGCGGTTGCTGGTCCTCCCAGGGCGGCGGTGTGCAGGGTCCCGCGGTCAGGGCGCATCCCCCTGGCTTGTTGTCCGGCTGCTGGGGGCGCGAGTGCCTGGCCGGTGTGGTGCTGCACCGCGCGCGCATCTGTGAGTGCAGCTGCCGTGCACGAGCCCCTTTTTTTATGTTCTGTTGGGAGTTGGCTGTCTCCCTCTCTCCCCCCCTGGGCGGAGGCTTTTGTTTGAAGGTCTGGCAGGGACTTGCAGCCACTGCTAATTATTGGTTTCCCTCAGTGTGCTAGCTAGTCTGCCTCTGTTGGTCTCCTGCCTCTATCAGCTTGTCTGCTGTAGTTGCTACCATCTGCCAGGTTTTTCCATCTGCCTCGGTTCTGATTAGTTTGTTCATGTTGGTTGCTTTTCATCTGCCTTTTCTGTCAATAGTCTACTCTTCCATCAGGTACGCCAGCTTCCCTTCTCGGTCCCTAGTGAGAATAGGGACCACCGCCCAGTTGCCTGCCTGGGGTTAGCAAGGAATGGAGGCAAGCAGGCAGGGACAGCGGTTGTGGGTGAGATGTTTTGTTGTGATGCCAGTCTGCGTATGGGTAATGACCCGTTCCAAACAAAATAATAACTTACAAGAAGTGGAGAAATAGATATAATGGGGGTAGAACCTCTATCCCCTGGAGCACGTAGTGTGGTACCTCAGTGCAGGCGGTACATTGGTGAAAGGGACTCCAGAAATCGGGTTATACAGTAAACCAAGAACAGACTTATTTCCCAAGAGTAGCTGAGAGTTCAGATTGACGTGCTTCACGCAGCTCACCTGAGAGGACTTTGTGATAAGCGGTTACATTCGGGGCATTAATCACTTCTGCATTTTCCTCAGAGGATTGATACAATAAATCTACATTTATACCCTCTGCTGTTCCTTCCAGCTTTCCTCCCTGGCTGTGCTTATGACTGGCTGACTTAGTTTCCTTCCTATTCTTACCTTTTCTTCTTTGCTATTTAGACCTCCTTTCCTTTTTCCTCTGATGCTCTCAGCTATCTAGTTCTTGCCCTTCAGTACTCCCACTTTAGAGGTTTTTCCTTCCCAGCGCACTGGCTGTTCTGCGATGACAAGCAGAGGCTTTCTCCTTCCCCTGGTCTCTATCTCAGTCTTACGTGTGCTGCTGAGACATGTTGTACTACTGTGCTTCCAGCAGCACAGCACTCTCAGGGTTAATGATTGAGCTGGCTGGGTGTGGTACTTCCTGCTAGCCAATCCCCTGGGTCTGGGCTCACATATATACCCAGTTCCTGGCCAGTCTGAAGCTGGTCTTGTACTGTTTGGATGTATCTGTGACATGTGTCCTGTTACCTGTTCTGTTGCAGCTTGCGGTGTGATCTGTGCCTTGCTGTTCATGTCTGTTTGTACGTTTTATATTCTGTCAGTTTTGTGTTAGCTTGCTGTGTGACCTTTGTTCTGTCCTGTTGCAGCTTGCTGTGTGAGCTGTGTCTGGTGCTGCTGGACTCCTGGTTAGTGTAGGGACTAGCGGTATAGCCAGGAGCTGTGAAGTGGCCCGCTAGCTTTTTCATGTTTTGTACAAAATGTCAACTAATACCTGGTATTTATATTCAGCTGTTCATCTGCTATTAGTGTTTGCATTGTGGCTGCTGTATGCTGTGTTTTCTGGCTGTGTGTGTCCTGTTGTTCAGTCCCTGTCATGTGGCATGTGATTGCATCCTGTTCTGGTGCATGGCTCCAGATCCGAAGACCGCTGGGCTGTCCTTATTGGGGCCATGTCCCTGCTTAGGTAGGACCTTGCCATCCTCCCGTGTAGAACAGGGTCAGTTTGCATGAAACCCGTGTGCATACTCAGTCCCTCTTGGTCACGATTGTGTGGGCCCCGTGCTTACTTTGCCCACACGATCGTAACGCTTAGGCTTCCCGGGACTAGACTTAAGCTCCACCCACTTCTCCTTTTATACTGTCACACTAGCTTCACCTGTAAAAGGGGATTCTATTCTATTCTACCAACAACAGGCCCTCTATTCTTGCTAAGACTGGCTAACCCCTCCCCCCACTGTTGCTATCTGACCTGAACTCACTAGAGGACTGAAGAACATTGCCAAAGACATCATACACTGCAACATGGAACAACACTACAATAACATGAAAACTCCATATTTATAACACGACAATAAACATGACTTAAACCCTTTAAACATACTGAAGTACACTAGCCCCCAACTCTGGTATACTACAATTCCCCCCTTCCTAAAGTTAAGCTGTCCTTGGTGCTCTCTGTACCTGGAGGGTATACTGTTGTAAGGTAGTGGTAGCATCCAGTGTTCCTTTTCCCATTGGGCACCTCCTAAAATCCCCAATAAAGATAGTCACAGTAAAGAGACAAAGGAGGAAAAAAAATCACTTACAAGGCTGGAGAGAGCATCATTTAACACACCACACTCCTCACTTGGCTGGGTTACAGCCCACTCTGGCATACTTCCGGAGTCTCCCTTTCGGGGTCAGTATAGGGAAACGTTAGCATGGAAAGAAACTAAGGCGGATCCGTTACCTTTTTGAAATGCTGCTGAGCAAGGCATAATCTGGGATGCATCAGCAAAGCTATGGGGCCCTTACATGATGCTTCTCCCAAAGAGATTGCACACCGAAACTGAAAGAGATAGAATAGGATACCTGAAAGAAAACTTATAATAGAAGAAGCGAGAAAGACTCAACTCTCCTCCCGGACTATGGAGATGGAAATTCTTCTCAGACTTTACAAAAATTCAAGAATTCCACTAACAGACACTGAAACGAAACCCAGGAGCAGCAATAGAATTCCCAGCAGCACTGCAATAATCCTCCAACAGAGTCAGGCAACTGAAAGTGCAAACGCCAGTAACGGAGCCCAAACCAGACAAGCTCCACAAATGCAGTCCAGATAAAGGGAGTAATGACTGGCAGCAATACAGGATGTAGAAAAATACAAAACTTCTTTATTTACCCCATAACATAGAGCAGTAGCAACGTTTCGGTCGAGTAGACCTTCCTCAGCTTGAGGATTGCTGCCAGTCATTACTCCCTTTAACTGAAACGAAACCCGACGACTTTCCGGTTGTGCTTCATAGAGCCCTACGAGTACCAACTTCTGTGCATGTAAACCACTTACAACTCCGGTTCTTCTTCTTCCTCCAGCAACGAAACTTAAACATTCCTTAGGGTGAATCCCCACGAACGGATTTCTACCGTGTTTCCCGCGGCGTAAATCTGCGCGTGATTTCTGCGGCTATTAGGTTTTATTGAACCTAATAGCTTTCTCCCTGCCAGTGCTCACATGCGGAATTCTACCGCGGATTTCTGCAGCCGGAAATAAATTCCGGCATGTTCTATTTGCCGTGGATTTCCGCCGCGGGAGGCCTCCATTAATATAGCATTAATGAAAACTGCAGAAATCTGCAAACACTCGCAGGAACTTCTTTGTTTAATATCACGGAACTCCCGTGGGCGTATCCCGTGACGCTCGTGGCCGTGAGCCCTTATTACTCTCTCCAGCACATATCTTAAATGTTGCAAAACATATTTTTTCGCCGCATGCTTATAAAGTCCTTAGACAGTCCTGAATAGCATGATACCGGATACTGATGGAGACAAGCAGCCATACTGTAGAGGTATTTGCCTCTTTGTATCGTCCCCGGATGCCGCGCGGGGCTCACAGTCCATGAAGAGATAATCTGCATCTGGACGGGTCCGTATAACAATGGGCAACGGTTCGGCCTATGGGAGTCCATGAAAGTCAATTGCCATGTGTGACAAGTTGGGGTCTGCTTGCCATGGGATCGCTCACTTTGAATACCGGAATGGCCCCCTCGCACGAAAACAGGCTCCAGCAACAGAAGTTTCCATAGATCAGGCTCCTGCCAGCCTTTATATATGGCACATAACAACGTAAACATACACAGTCCAAAAATAAGTATTAGGGTTCACAACCCACAGGGTTCTGTCACTAACCCCTCCTGGGGCGTCTTCCTCCGTCCGACTGGGTGATAGACCCAACTGGTCCACACTGGACCTCAGCTTGCAGCCTGTCCTGCACTGCCAAACTGTAACTCCCCCCCTGAGTTTGTTAGAAACTGAGCTTTTATCTAGTTCCTGCTCCACCCCTTGGTGTTAACCCTCGCACCAGAAGTCCTGTCTGAAGCCCTCTACAGGCCCTTCTGTGTACTGCACTACTACACATGATAACGAGAAGAATGGCTCTACAAACGTAAGTCCATAAATCAGTTCGGCAGGCGGTGGTCTTCCGCAGATGCTGGTCCTCGGCAGATGGTGGTCTTTGGTAGGTGCTGGTCCTTGGCAGGCAGTGGTCTTCGGTAGATGGTGGTCCTCGGCAGGCGGTGGTCTTCGGCAGGCGGTGGTCTTCGGCAGGCGGTGGTCTTCGGTCGGCGCTGGTCTTCGGCAGACGGTGGTCCTTGGCAGGCGGTGGTCTTCAGTAGGTGCTGGTCTTCGGCAGGTGCTGGTCCTCGGCAGATGGTGGTCTTTGGTAGGTGCTGGTCCTTGGCAGGCAGTGGTCTTCGGTAGATGGTGGTCCTCGGCAGGTGGTGGTCTTCGGGAGGCGGTGGTCCTCGGCAGGCGTTGGTCCTAGGCAGGCGGTGGTCTTCGGCAGGCGGTGGTCCTCGGCAGGCTGTGATCCTCGGCAGGCGGTGGTCTTCGGTCGGCGCTGGTCTTCGGCAGATGGTGGTCCTTGGCAGGCGGTGGTCTTCAGCAGGTGCTGGAGAGAAAACGGATCAGTTAATTTTAGCTTTAAATTCCATTTCTCTGTTCAGTAAAGAGAAGATTGGAGACAGAATTCTGACTGAACGGTAAACGCAGGCGAACGTCCGCGACCTCCGGATGGCGCAGGAAATACTATTTGGGACAGATAAAGGGGGGAAAGTGGAGAAACCATTCCAGCCCCCGAGCCTCATGTTTCAGTATTTCCTGCTGAGCTGTGGTTCTCTTGGGGATGACAACAGCTGGTGGCAGCAACGGAGCGGCCGGCCTTCACGTCTCTGGGCTCTCTGATGCTGCGGTCACTTTCTGTTCTACGCTCGGCGCTACACTTCGGGCGGACGGCACACGGTGCTCTTCTGGGAAACTCCACCGTACTTAGAACTGCTCTCGCCATACTGCTACGCACAGACCAGAAAACCTCCAGAGCGCCACCCCAAGGAAGGGGTTGTCTGCGCTGGAGGATCCTCAGCCAGGGAGCATTTGTGGATTTGCACACAACTTGCTGTGAATTTCACCCGTGTGTCTCAAGGAGTCAAATCTAAAGTAAAAATCAGCCCCGTAATACCACCAGTCAGTGCCAGTCATCACTCATCTCCGCCAGTTATCACCCTCACCACCAGTTACCGCCTGTCATCACCCGTCACTGCCAGTCACCACCAGTCATCACCTGTCAGAACCCGTCACTGCCAGTCACTAGTCACCACCCGTCAGCGACAGTCATCACTCATCACCAACAGTCATCACCCGTCACTGCCAGTCACCACTCATCACCCGTCAGCGCCAGTCATCACTCATCTCCGCCAGTTATCACCCGTCACCACCAGTTACTGCCAGTCAGTTTACGCTGCGGATGTGGAGGGCATTTCTTCAGGTCTCTGCTCTTGTACCGTGTATTTTTCACACACAAATCTGCGCAGGAGAACACGTGACGCAGACGCTACATGTGAACCTGCACTGCAACACAACTGCTTGCTTTCCAAAACCTCATTTACATGCAGCAGAAAAAAACCACAGGAAATTCGGCATCTGCTGGCAGTGATTCCTGTGCGGAGACGCCGGCCATTTCTCTCCTCCCCATACTTTATAATGCAATGAATCCGCGGCCGAATCCACAGCAAGATCCGCCTCCAACAGAAGTCTGCAGCGGAAATGACCCACCGTGCCCAGACCTTCCCCTATAGTCCCAGCACAGTGCCATCATATTGCCGGTCCTCGAGGGAGGGCCGCACCGCTTCGGATCCCCGCCCATCAGTTATTAGCACGCTGCCGGAAGCCAACAGCTCTGCGCACTTTGCAGCAGCCCAGGTTGCTATTGCTGCGGTGTGTACCGTCCGCGTCCATCTCTGGCCTGCACACAGGCCCGAATCCTCAATCAGCCAGACCGGAGGACAAGTCATCAGTGCCGAAGTCCTGCAGAACCTCTTTAACGTCTCACTAATGTTTCATATTGGGAAGGAATAGAATTGCACGTAGATTTGCATTTCAGAATACAAATTGTGCAAAGTCGCCCTCTAGGGGGAAACTGCGGAATCACACAAAGGTGATGTGCAGCTCTGGCGGTGGTGATTTTCCTTGTGGAGACTCATCTGGTGTGCGGAGTCTCCTAGACCAGTGTCCCCAACCTCCAGTCCTCAGGGACCGCCAACAGGTCGTGTTTTCAGGATTTCCTCAGTGTTGCACAGGTGATGTAATTATCATCCGTGCCTCAGACATTGCCACAGGGGGTCTTACCATAGGATATCCTGAAAACATGACCCGTTGGGGGTGCTGAGGGCTGGAGTTGGGGACCCCTGTGCTAGGCAATGCTCCCTGGGAATATATGTTAATTAGCCTTCCTCCATGCTATAACAGTTCTGTGGGTCAGCAGTTTTGGCGGGGAGGCGGGGCTCTGCTATGGCCGTGGCGTTACACTGTGATGTCATACATCGTATAGCAGCAGTTTCTGGAACACGCAGCGGTCATATATGTATATATAGTGACTGCGGTCACGGAGGCCCCGACTGATGGAACTTGTGGTTTTGTGACTCTTGCACAACATGCTGCCAACTCAGCAAAGCAGTCACTTATGTTACAGCGTAACCGCGTCATCCGTGTCACGAACGCCAGCACCGCGAGGCGCCGCCGCAGGGCAAACACAAGCTTTCAGGCCATTATTAGAACTTGAGACGTCAGAAGTGAGAAGCAAACTGCGCAGAGTCAGACGCCTCCTCTTAGCACACGCTAAGGAGTCATAATATTCTGCTGGCGGCCGCGCTGCAAAGGGTTAATGGAAAACTCCAGCAGGGTAACGCTACCTAAAATACACCGACCGCTTTATTACCGCCATGTAGCAGCGCTGGACTCCTTCACCCTTCAGACGCGCAGCGATTCGTCGCGGTGTAGATCCCACTCGGTGATGAAATCCTCCTGCAGGAATACCGGCCCCTGCGGACAGGAAGCTTCTTGTAGTCGCTGCAGATTAGATGGCGGTGCTGACATGTTCTGACCGGCTGACAGGAAGGGGTCAGCGATTCATGCTGCTTGCACCAAATTCTGCCCTCCGATCAGTACATAAATCTGGCTCCATCTGACCAGGAGATGTTTTCCGGCTGCTCAGTGATACAAGTTTTGCGCTCTTTTGCCCGCTGGAGTCTTTCTGTTCCTCTTAGACACAATGGCGCTGGAACTGGTCCCCCACTGTTATCCCATCCGTGCGGAGGAACGGCGAGTTGTGCGTTCGGACATGTTAGTTGGAGCTCCAGCATTGGATTCAGCTGACTGTGCAGCCTGTTGGTCAGAACGATTCCTGACATCCTCCTCCGACCCCTTTCAGTGATGAGTTGTTTCCACAGGATCCCCTTTGGAAATAAAATCCTGGTACCGCCTAGTCTGGCCCCGATGACCGGCCTCGTTGGAAGTCGCTCTGATCGCTGGATCTTCCATCTAATGTGGATTCACATTTAAACTGATCCACGGAAAACTTGTCCCGTGATTTAATGCCGCACTCCGGGGTCACGGGGAGAATTACCTTACAGGGGGCGCCGATCCTGAGAGGGGCGGGGGCTAATAAACACTGGGGGCGGGGTCTAATAAAGGGGTGCTCAGTTTAAGTCCAGTTTGGCCTCCCCTATAGAGTGCATGAAGTAAATGAATCTTCGAGGGGTTTGCGGCCTTCCTGGTGGCTGGGGGGAGTAGGGTGGGAAGCAAGTAACTCGGACGCCCTCTTTAAGTACAGGCTTATATCGCCATCTAGTGGGGCTGTGAGATTAATGCAACACAAGATGATACTGCCCTTTTTGCCACTGCAATGAAGTAAAGGAAAGTGCTCAGTGGTAGGCGCTGCTCCTGGGCAGCTCAGTGGTAGGCGCTGCTCCTGGGCAGCTCAGTGGTTGGCGCTGTTTGCGGACAGCACAGTGGTCGGCGCTGCTCCTGGGCAGCTCAGTGGTAGGCGCTGCTCCTGGGCAGCTCAGTGGTAGGCGCTGCTCCTGGGCAGCTCAGTGGTAGGCGCTGCTCCTGGGCAGCTTAGTGGTAGGCGCTGCTCCTGGGCAGCTCAGTGGTAGGCGCTGCTCCTGGGCAGCTCAGTGGTAGGCGCTGCTCCTGGGCAGCTCAGTGGTAGGCGCTGCTCCTGGGCAGCTTAGTGGTTGGCGCTGTTTGCGGACAGCACAGTGGTCGGCGCTGCTCCTGGGCAGCTCAGTGGTAGGCACTGCTCCTGGGCATCTCAGTGGTTGGCGCTGTTCGCGGACAGCACAGTGGTCGGTGCTGCTCCTGGGAAGCTCAGTGGTAGGCACTGCTCCTGGGCAGCTCAGTGGTTGGCGCTGTTCGCGGACAGCACATTGGTCGGCGCTGCTCCTGGGCAGCTCAGTGGTTGGCGCTGTTCGCGGACAGCACATTGGTCGGCGCTGCTCCTGGGCAGCTCAGTGGTTGGCGCTGTTCGCGGACAGCACATTGGTCGGCGCTGCTCCTGGGCAGCTCAGTGGTTGGCGCTGTTCGCGGACAGCACATTGGTCGGCGCTGCTCACGGGCAGCTCAGTGGTAGGCGCTGTTCGCGGACAGCACATTGGTCGGTGCTGCTCCTGGGCAGCTCAGTGGTTGGCGCTGTTCGCGGACAGCACATTGGTCGGCGCTGCTCCTGTCGTTCGAGGTTCAGATCTGATGAAGGGACACCATAAGCGTGGGGTTTGTTCCCCCTGTGTTTGGTGGGCATCTGTCAGGCAATCCGGCTTCCCTCCAGACTCCAAAGACCTACTAATAGGTGACTGTAGGTTGGGACGCCCGCGGGGACGAAGAGCACCAAGTGATGGAAAGTGCTGCGTACGAAGCATTGGTAAGAGGAGTTCCTCAGGTATTTCTTTTATATAGTTTTGGGGCCCCCATTTAGGCGCTGCGGCATTTAATAGGCGAGGTCACAGGTGTATGGGATGTCACAGGTAACATCACACCTGTGTATTACTGCATTCCTGAATACCTGCTCTAATAGGTTTTGCCGCAGCGAAAAACCACAAGATCTCCACAGGGGAAAGCGCAGCTTCAAACCCCACCGCACTTAGCCGCGGGTTTTGGAGCGGCTTCGCCGCATGCTTTTCCGTTGTGGCCGGCGCTCCCATAGGGAGGTGCAGGGCCGCAATGAAAAAAGAATTGACATGCTGCGTCCCGGGAATCCGCGCCGCAGTGCTGGCTAATGCCAGCTTTGCTGCGACGGATTATCTGCGCCGTGTGGACGAGATCTTTGACAAATCTTGTCCACATGGCTGGCTAATACCAGGATTAGCAGCCGCAGGGAAATTCTGTGGCAAATCCGCCCTGTGTGAACCCAGCCGAAAGTTAACCCGTTGTTGCAAAATACCAAAGTTAGTAAATCTGCTTGCTCTCAGAGTACTAAACTAACTGGACTAGTCTCCATTATTTCTGCACAATCATCATCCAGAGGGTCCAACTAGAGTATGGCGTCACCGTGACACAGTCTAGGCCTCCGGCCGTACCTACTGAAGTTCATTGGGGCATTACACAGATATACGAGATCAATAGTATCAGGACTCACACCAGGAACCTCCTGCACTCCATGCAGTGGCCCTTCTTTTTGACAGTTCCCTTGCATGATTCTCAGCCTTGTTCCCTGATCCCAGTATTCTTGTTCCTGCCTCCTGCTCCTGACCCCTCCTGTTTTCAGATTAAACTCATTATAAAAGCCTGACCCTGCCACTGCACCAGCGTGTGATTATTGTAATCCATTGCCTTTATCAATCTGCATCTCCTAACGTGCTCCTCTCCTGTGAACTGTGACTACCTACGAACGACTCCTGGCTCTCCTCCTCCTGACTACGCATTCCACCCGATCCATTTGTACCGCAAACGTGACTGCCTGCTGACGACCTCGAGCTTCCTCCTGACTACTTTCCGGTTCTGCATGGCTACTACACCAGCGGCTCCTACCAAGTGCTGGTAAGACACTACTAATAGGCTCTCCCAGGTCCAGCCTAGAACTTACTTTATCGTAGAAGCTGATCAGATTGGTCTGACATGATCGACCCTTCATGAACCCGTGCTGATGAGGGGTTATACGGTTGTTCTCCTTGAGGTATTCTAGGATGGCGTCTCTCAGAAACCCCTCCAATATTCCTCCAATTACTGAAGTGAGACTTACCGGCCTGTAGTTACCAGGATCTCTTCTAGACCCCTTTTTGTATATTGGAACCACATTGGCAATGCGCCAATCCAGTGGTACAACCCCGGTCTCTATAGTGTCCCTAAATATAAGAAATAGCAGCTTCTTTATCACATCATTTAGTTCCCTTAGACCCCTTGGGTGTATTCCATCCAGGTCCAGCGATTTATTGATTTTAATCCTCTTTAACTGACTCTGCAGTTCTTACTGAGTTAGGCATGCAATATTTAGTGGGGGGTTTGTTTTTTCCCCTGCATCTCGTGTGACATTTCATTTCCTTCGTGAATACACTTGAAAAGAAGCTATTTAATAGATTTGCCTTCCCTCCATCATCTTCAATGATTTCTCCTGCATTATTTGTTAAAGGGCCAGCGCTCTCCCTGCAAATCCTTTTGCTGTTAATATAGCTGAAGAATAGTTTGGGGTTATTTTTGCTCTCTTTGGCGATCAGTCTTTCTGCCTTCTCCTCGGCGGTTTTGATCTTTTCCTTACATATTTTGTTTTTTTTCCTGTATGATTTTAGCTCTTCTTCGCTGCCTTGTTGCTTTAGTAGTTTGAACGCTTTCTTTTTCTCGTTTATTGCCCCCCTTACCGTCTTGTCGAGCCACATTGGTTTCCTTTTAGTTGAGTTTCTTTTGTTTTTAAAGGGAATAAACTGCTCCCATGAGGTGATTAGGATGTTTTTAAACTCCTCCCATTTGTCGTCTGTACTGATATTTTTGAGGATGTTGTCCCAATTAATGTTACCGATAGTAGTTCTCAGCTGATCACATTTTGCTTTACTAAAGTTTAGTTTCTTTGTCGCTCCCTGATAAGGCTTCCTATTGATTGACAGCTGGAAGTTGATTATATTGTGGTCACTGTTCCCCAAGTGCCCCTCCACCTGCACCCCCGTGATTCTGTCCGGTCTGTTAGTTATTACTAAGTCCAGAGTGTCTCTCCCTCTCGTTGGCTCCCGCACAAGTTGGGTAAGGTAGTTATCTTTAATTGTTCCCAAGAACTTATCACCCCTGTGAGATTTGCAGGTTTTGTTCTCCCATATTATATCTGGGTAATTAAAGTCCCCCATGATAATTACTTCGTTTCACTTTGACACCTCTTCTATCTGCATTAGTAGTAAGTTATCAGTTTCTTCTGGTGCTTTTGGTGGTCTATAGAAGACCCCTATCAGGATTTTGTTATTTTTTTCTCCCTTTATTTCTACCCACAGAGATTCCACCTGTTCATCTCCTACTCCTATATCCTCCTGTAGTCTCGGCATTAAGTACGATTTAACGTACAGGCACACCCCTCCCCCTTTCTGTTCCCACGGTCTCTTCTGAAGAGATTGTAACCCTGTAAACTCACTACCCAAATCGCACTTATCATCAGGCCATGTTTCAGTTATTCCAACTATATCATAATTTTCCTCAGACATGTTTGCTTCCAGCTCCCCCACTTTACTGATCAGACTTCTTGCATTCGTTGCTATAAAGTTTATACAGTTGTGGTTATTTGTATTCATTTTGCTACTTACAGTCCTATTAGCTGTTCTGTCAGTTCTAACTGCACTGGATTTGGCGCTATGGTTGGATCAGGGTGCTGTGACTCCTCTCCACAGTGGTGGGGGGGGGGGGGGTCATAGGTGAATGTCCCTTTTGTCAGGATTCCCTTTTACATAGCAGATGTGCGCAGTCACGAGGATTTCTGTATTACTGTTTATTCGTTTTGCACATTTTGGTTATTTTTATATCAGTTTCATACAGAATCATCTAGAGGCGGTGAATGAATTCTGCGGCGCCGTTCTCATGCTGCAGTTTTTGATGCACTTTTTTGCCAAGACAAGAAGTGGAAAAGAGAAGAGAAGTTTTTTCTTTCTACTTTCCCTTCCGTTATAATTCCCTTCTGGACTAAACAGCTGGAAAAAAGCCCAAAAACTGCAGCAAACTGGGAGATGCGAATGTAGCGCAACGCTTTTCTTCCAACTAGAACGCCTGCTGTTGTCATGACTACCACCCTTTATCTATAGATACATATAGACGAGTATCAGCTGGCAGGACGCGACATCCCGCTCCAGGAGGAGCCTACGAAGACAACGGCGTTCCGCTTGCCTCAAGTTGGCGCTAATTAACCCTTTACAGTAATGGCCTCCCATCATCAAAACTATAAAGTCCACATACAAAATCCGTGAGACGTTTCCAGTAATTGGACCGCTCTAGTAGATGACGACACTCACATGAAGTATACGTTTAGGATCGCAACACCGCGTCTACCGCCATACTGCAGTACGGAGAGAGGTCCTCCTTAGAAACGTCGCAGCCGGATTCTCTCAGGGACCTTTCATACCAGCTCAATATTTCTGCAAGACTCACCTAAGGATGCATAAACTTCCCTCCACGTGTATCCGTGCGGGAGGAAAGGGGGGGTAGGGGGGAAATTGGCCAAGTGCAGGCCCCACCTGCCAGATGTGGTACAGACACCCCTCTCCAGTCACCTGTCCAACAATGGGAGTATTCCACCAACATGTACATGGCCGTTGGGAGGACTACAAGTATCAGCTCTCCAGCACCACATGGGGGCAGTCTAAGTGCATTAGGCTTGTTTACATGGTTGCTGCATGCAGAGGAGACCACAAATACCGCTGGGCTGGTGACTGGAGACAGCAGCCCCCCCAAGTGGCCCTACCACAGCACTGCAGCGCCTTGTGCTGGACCCTCCCCACATATAAGTCTTCTTCCCCTGAAGTATCCAAAGCAGCAGAGACAAGACGGCGATCGGACCGATAGAAAGGAGAATTAGGACTTAATGTTCTGATACTTAGCGGGGGCGTCCAGGACTGCAGGAGCAGCACCGCACGTGTCCACAGGCTGCGGCTGGTTTGCAGTATTTTCGTGGTGCTGAGCAGTGATAGCAGATGAAGAGTCCATTGAAGGGAAGCGTTGGCTAATTGCGCACCTCCTCCTCTTTAGAATTCGTCTCTGATCTGGAAGTGAGGCTGGTCCTCGGGGCTGAAGCTCTCGTCCGGGCTGCCATCTTCATTCAGGATGCGCTGGGCGGTGTAACCCACAATGGGGTATTTCCTCTTATACACGTTCTCGAAAATGTCATCCAGAGACTTCAGCTGCTCCTCGGTGAGTCCCGTCTGGAGGAGACAAGAAAACGGACAATTACAGAGCAAAGCCACAAAACCTACAGCAATGTGAACGCCACGGACTCTGGGATACACCGTACCCACGCCAGACGGGCGCCATGAATGGGCTTTATGCTGGGCGCAGCGTATATCTACAGGACGACGCGACTTTATGTCGGCGAGGTCTGCAGAATCAGTGAGCGGGAATCATTCTGAGGACGTTAGAAAAACCTCTAGATAGAAGCAGATGGCGCGGTCGGACATCAGAGCAGCTCATTACTTGCTCTCCGTTAGGCTCCCGTTGATGAGCGACCCTCCAATCAGGAGCTCAGAAGTGATATGTAAGTCATATGGGGAGGTGTGAGGGGGGTCACTGCTGCGGACCCCCTCAGGTCTCGCTCCCCTCTGTTATTGTTCAAGCCTGACCTACAGTAGCCTGGAACACACCCCCTGCCCGCCTCCTCTGCAGCCTCAGCCAATGAGTAAACATGGGGCGTCTCCCTAAAGCAATGATGAGACAAGGGGCGTGTCCCAGACTACTACTTCTGATAGGGCACTGCAGCCATAGATCACAGCTCTGTCCTAAGACTAACGTCACAATAGAATACAACAGGAGTTGCTGATATTAAAATGCATCGCATCGCACGTATGTCGCAAGTTCGTGCGTTGCGATAAATCGGAGGCTGCAAAGGGAAACATGGGCGAGAAAAAACAGCAAATCACAGAAAGATAGAGCGTGCCGCGATTCCCAAATCTCACAACATCACAGATGGGAATGAAGTCATTGAAAATCATTGTCTTCATAGTTCTGCATTTTCACTCACTCTCACAGCGCGGCCTGAGAGATGAACGAAGAAGCAGCCGAGGAGTGAAACCAGTAGCACGGATCGCCCCCTGCAAGTTCTGACTTACATAGCCGTTTGGCGTTCCTCGCTGGAGGGTCACGGCGTACCCCTGATGGGCCCGGCCGCTGCAGATCCTTCCCAGCACGCTGGTATACGGAGGGATGGGAGACATTCAGGGCGTTCTACAGCAGCGATTCTCCCAAGAGCGGATGGGCGCAGGAGCTCCGACCCCTGAAGAGGCTGCTGTGGGTACATAGGAATGGCAGGAGCGCGCAAGGGTATTCATCGCTGCTCTACTGTTCGGGATCTGAAAGTGTGATGAAGAGCGGCTTCTTAGGAAGGGAGGGAGACGATCAAGAAATCACCAATGGCATCTGGGAAGGTGGGCAGACGGTTGTGGGAAGGGAGGATCATCTCCTGAACAGAGCAGGTATTCAGAGCTGTAGTGACCTGCGGGGGGTTGTGAACGGCGTGCCATCCCTGCATGGTTGCCTTCCTGGCGTTGGTCACTGGGTAAGAGAGACTGATGGCCAGGCGGTTAAGATGATAAGAACTATGAGAAACCCGTGAAATGGGGATAAAGGACTCAGCCTGCTGGTGAACCGGAGAGGCCGCCTAGTACTCGGACCTCAGATACCCGGCAACCTTCTACTAGACTGGCAAATGCTGCAGTTAGACCTCGGCCCGTGGACGCCGTTTGTGCCCGTTGGCCACAGTCATCTAGTAGTTGGTGCAGTCAGGCAGCGCTGAGCCAGAAGAACGGAGATACTCCGAAGTCTGCCGCCGCCGCCACCTTCTACCGGCCCACCCTGCCTCACAGCCAATCCGGAGGCCTTTTACAGGAGCCCGCTAGTCACCTGCAGCCTTACCCTGGTCTCCCAGCTTCCTGCCAATAACAACATTTATCATAAACCACTTACCGCCCGCCATTACTTGCTCTGTAAACCAGACATTTCTGCTGTTACACCCCCCGGTGGACATTACTTCACGCACGATAACCCCCATCAGCTTGGACCTGACAAACCCCCACCTCCAAGAGGCAAGCGCCCCTATTCCAGAGGCTCAGCTAGGCTCTCCATCACACAGGGCAAAGAATCAGTTTGGTGCCCCCGAAAGTCTAGTCTGCCATTATTATAGGAGGTCTTGGTTTCGGTTGCAGGATACACCGTCGGCATGTTCCTGGGGTTTCCACTGGGCGGTGCTAACAACAGCATGAAAAGGGGTGCTGTTCAGGGGCCACGGCCTGGGAGGGCTACTGAGTATCAGACCCGAGAGGGCCCGGTGAGCAAAGGGTAGCAGGAGGCCACTGAAGAGGACGACGTTGGGTGGCGGCAGGGAAGAGGCAGAAGGCTCCGCGCAGAGAACTGAGCTATATATAGTGGTCTGGACTTACTAGCCCCTCTAGCAGAAGACGACCCATCTGGGCGACTCTGGGGCTATCACTTCCCGCCGGGGTCTAGTTCTTATGAGACGTCCTGCGCGCTCACACGCAAAGCATGGAGGCTACATGTAATGGCGGACTTCACATGTTCCGTACAGATGAAGGGCCGCCCTCAGGTGGACTCATCGCAGGACACCGCCGGCCACAACTACAGCCGGTCTCTACAGTACGGAGTCACGGGCCGCCAGGAAGAGTCTCACAAACCTGACCGTCGCGCAGTCTTTACTCCAGTAATCTCGTGACCTTGTTGCCAATAAGTCTTACCGTGTCAGAGACAAGATCCTCGGCTTCCAAAGACATCTTGGCAACGGCACGCGTAGAATCCTTTCCCGCCAGCGCGTTATAGGAGGCGCCCTTCCCATAGAACTCTGTAAAATATAAGGTCCATATATACAGAGCTGCAAAAAGTATGTGCCCCCCTCCGGATTTAGTCACACAAACTAAATTTATTCAAACTACTAACGACGACCTGTCTGTCCGTGCGTGAGTGACTTACATGCTCTGCCCCTGCTCACATGACGGTGACATCATCACAGGTCCTGTATGCACATGGCTGCTGTCTAGCTAGGTGTTCGTTAGAATTCCATAGCAACTGAGGCCGCAGAGGGTTTGTAGTCCGTCCGTAATCTGCATAAGTATGCAGGACCTTTGATGATGTCACCGTCATGTGATCTGGGGCAGAGCATGATAACGATGTGATCACAGGTCCTTCATCTGCAGTGCTGTGCTGCTTCTCATCCCTGTTGTATGGGATGAATAATGCACGTAGCGGCGCTCTGCGTGTGGGACGGGCACGTAGCGGCGCTCTGCGTGTGAGACGGGCACGTAGCGGCGCTCTGCGTGTGAGACGGGCACGTAGCGGCGCTCTGCGTGTGAGACGGGCACGTAGCGGCGCTCTGCGTGTGAGACGGGCACGTAGCGGCGCTCTGCGTGTGAGACGGGCACGTGGAAGGGGGTGTGGGTGTGATGCGCACGTGGAAGGGGGTGTGGGGGTGACGCGCACATGGAAGGGGGTGTGGGGGTGACGCGCACGTGGAAGGGGGTGTGGGGGTGACGCGCACGTGGAAGGGGGTGTGGGGGTGACGCGCACGTGGAAGGGGGTGTGGGGGTGACGCGCACGTGGAAGGGGGTGTGGGGGTGACGCGCACGTGGAAGGGGGTGTGGGGGTGACGCGCACGTGGAAGGGGGTGTGGGGGTGACGTGCACGTGGAAGGGGGTGTGTGTGTGTGACGCGCACGTAGAAGGGTGTGTGTGTGACGCGCACGTAGAAGGGGGTGTGTGTGTGTGACGCGCACGTAGAAGGGGGTGTGTGTGTGTGACGCGCACGTAGAAGGGAGTGTGTGTGTGTGATGCGCACGTAGAAGGGGGTGTGTGTGAGAGACGTGCATGTAGAAGGGGGGGTGTGTGTGTGTGAGAGACGCGCACGTAGAAGGGGGTGTGTGTGTGTGTGTGTGTGTGTGTGTGTGTGTGTGTGACGCGCACGTAGAAGGGGGTGTGTGTGACGCGTGCGTAGCAGTGCCGCGGCGCTCTGCGTGTGAGACGGGCACGTAGCGGCGCTCTGCGTGTGAGACGCGCACGTGGAAGGGGGTGTGTGTGTGTGACGCACACGTAGAAGGGGGGGGGTGTGTGTGTGACGCGCACGTAGAAGGGGTGTGTGTGTGTGACGCGCACGTAGAAGGGTGTGTGTGTGTGACGCGCACGTAGAAGGGGGGTGTGTGTGTGACGCCCGCGTAGCAGTGCTGTGTGTGTGACGCCCGCGTAGTAGTGCTGTGTGTGTGTGTGACGCCCGTGTAGCAGTGCTGTGTGTGTGACGCCCGCGTAGCAGTGCTCTGTGTGTGTGTGTGTGTGTGACGCCCACGTAGCAGTGCTCTGTGTGTGTGTGTGTGTGTGTGTGACGCCCGCGTAGCAGTGCTCTGTGTGTGTGTGTGTGTGTGTGTGTGTGTGTGTGTGTGTGTGTGACGCCCACGTAGCAGTGCTGTGTGTGTGTGTGTGACGCCCGCGTAGCAGTGCTGTGTGTGTGTGTGAGACGCCCACGTAGCAGTGCTGTGTGTGTGTGTGACGCCCACGTAGCAGCGCTGTGTGTGTGTGTGACGCCCACGTAGCAGCGCTGTGTGTCTGTGTGACGCCCACGTAGCAGCGCTGTGTGTCTGTGTGACGCCCACGTAGCAGCGCTGTGTGTCTGTGTGACGCCCACGTAGCAGCGCTGTGTGTCTGTGTGACGCCCACGTAGCAGCGCTGTGTGTCTGTGTGACGCCCACGTAGCAGCGCTGTGTGTCTGTGTGACGCCCACGTAGCAGCGCTGTGTGTCTGTGTGACGCCCACGTAGCAGCGCTGTGTGTCTGTGTGACGCCCACGTAGCAGCGCTGTGTGTCTGTGTGACGCCCACGTAGCAGCGCTGTGTGTCTGTGTGACGCCCACGTAGCAGCGCTGTGTGTCTGTGTGACGCCCACGTAGCAGCGCTGTGTGTCTGTGTGACGCCCACGTAGCAGCGCTGTGTGTCTGTGTGACGCCCACGTAGCAGCGCTGTGTGTCTGTGTGACGCCCACGTAGCAGCGCTGTGTGTCTGTGTGACGCCCACGTAGCAGCGCTGTGTGTCTGTGTGACGCCCACGTAGCAGCGCTGTGTGTCTGTGTGACGCCCACGTAGCAGCGCTGTGTGTGTGTGTGACGCCCACGTAGCAGCGCTGTGTGTGTGACGCCCACGTAGCAGCGCTGTGTGTGTGCCGCCCACGTACCAGTGCTGTGTGTGTGTGTGACGCCCACGTAGCAGTGCTGTGTGTGTGTGTGTGACGCCCACTTAGCAGTGCTGTGTGTGTGTGTGTGATGCCCACGTAGCAGTGCTGTGTGTGTGTGTGATGCCCACGTAGCAGTGCTGTGTGTGTGTGTGTGATGCCCACGTAGCAGTGCTGTGTGTGTGTGTGAGACGCCCACGTAGCAGTGCTGTGTGTGTGACGCCCACGTAGCAGTGCTGTGTGTGTGACGCCCACGTAGCAGTGCTGTGTGTGTGACGCCCACGTAGCAGTGCTGTGTGTGTGACGCCCACGTAGCAGTGCTGTGTGTGTGACGCCCACGTAGCAGTGCTGTGTGTGTGACGCCCACGTAGCAGTGCTGTGTGTGTGACGCCCACGTAGCAGTGCTGTGTGTGTGACGCCCACGTAGCAGTGCTGTGTGTGTGACGCCCACGTAGCAGTGCTGTGTGTGTGACGCCCACGTAGCAGTGCTGTGTGTGTGACGCCCACGTAGCAGTGCTGTGTGTGTGACGCCCACGTAGCAGTGCTGTGTGTGTGACGCCCACGTAGCAGTGCTGTGTGTGTGACGCCCACGTAGCAGTGCTGTGTGTGTGACGCCCACGTAGCAGTGCTGTGTGTGTGACGCCCACGTAGCAGTGCTGTGTGTGTGACGCCCACGTAGCAGTGCTGTGTGTGTGACGCCCACGTAGCAGTGCTGTGTGTGTGACGCCCACGTAGCAGTGCTGTGTGTGTGACGCCCACGTAGCAGTGTTGTGTGTGTGACGCCCACGTAGCAGTGCTGTGTGTGTGACGCCCACGTAGCAGTGCTGTGTGTGTGACGCCCACGTAGCAGTGCTGTGTGTGTGACGCCCACGTAGCAGTGCTGTGTGTGTGACGCCCACGTAGCAGCGCTGTGTGTGTGTGACGCCCACGTAGCAGCGCTGTGTGTGTGTGTGACGCCCACGTAGCAGCGCTGTGTGTGTGACGCCCACGTAGCAGCGCTGTGTGTGTGACGCCCACGTAGCAGCGCTGTGTGTGTGACGCCCACGTAGCAGTGCTGTGTGTGTGTGTGACGCCCACGTAGCAGTGCTGTGTGTGTGTGTGACGCCCACGTAGCAGTGCTGTGTGTGTGTGACGCCCACGTAGCAGTGCTGTGTGTGTGTGACGCCCACGTAGCAGTGCTGTGTGTGTGTGTGACGCCCACGTAGCAGTGCTGTGTGTGTGTGACGCCCACGTAGCAGTGCTCTGTGTGTGTGACGCCCACGTAGCAGTGCTCTGTGTGTGTGTGTGTGTGTGTGTGATGCCCGCGTAGCAGTGCTGTGTGTGTGTGTGACGCCCACGTAGCAGCGCTGTGTGTGTGTGTGACGCCCACGTAGCAGCGCTGTGTGTGTGTGTGACGCCCACGTAGCAGCGCTGTGTGTGTGTGTGACGCCCACGTAGCAGCGCTGTGTGTGTGTGTGACGCCCACGTAGCAGCGCTGTGTGTGTGTGTGACGCCCACGTAGCAGCGCTGTGTGTGTGTGTGACGCCCACGTAGCAGCGCTGTGTGTGTGTGTGACGCCCACGTAGCAGAGCTGTGTGTGTGTGTGACGCCCACGTAGCAGCGCTGTGTGTGTGTGTGACGCCCACGTAGCAGCGCTGTGTGTGTGTGTGACGCCCACGTAGCAGTGCTGTGTGTGTGTGACGCCCACGTAGCAGTGCTGTGTGTGTGTGTGACGCCCACGTAGCAGTGCTGTGTGTGTGTGACGCCCACGTAGCAGTGCTGTGTGTGTGTGAGACGCCCACGTAGCAGTGCTGTGTGTGTGTGACGCCCACGTAGCAGTGCTGTGTGTGTGTGACGCCCACGTAGCAGTGCTGTGTGTGTGTGACGCCCACGTAGCAGTGCTGTGTGTGTGTGTGTGTGATGCCCACATAGCAGTGGTGTGTGTGTGACGCCCACGTAGCAGTGCTGTGTGTGTGACGCCCACGTAGCAGTGCTGTGTGTGTGTGTGTGACGCCCACGTAGCAGTGCTGTGTGTGTGTGTGTGTGTGTGTGTGAGACGCCCACGTAGCAGTGCTGTGTGTGTGTGTGTGTGTGAGACGCCCACGTAGCAGTGCTGTGTGTGTGTGACGCCCACGTAGCAGTGCTGTGTGTGTGTGCGTGTGTGTGAGATGCCCACGTACCAGTGCTGTGTGTGTGTGTGTGAGACGCCCACGTAGCAGTGCTGTGTGTGTGACGCCCACGTAGCAGTGCTGTGTGTGTGTGACGCCCACGTAGCAGTGCTGTGTGTGTGTGACGCCCACGTAGCAGCGCTGTGTGTGTGTGTGTGTGACGCCCACGTAGCAGTGCTGTGTGTGTGACGCCCACGTAGCAGTGCTGTGTGTGTGACGCCCACGTAGCAGTGCTGTGTGTGTGTGTGTGTGAGACGCCCACGTAGCAGTGCTGTGTGTGTGTGTGTGAGACGCCCACGTAGCAGTGCTGTGTGTGTGTGTGTGACGCCCACGTAGCAGTGCTGTGTGTGTGTGTGTGAGACGCCCACGTAGCAGTGCTGTGTGTGTGTGTGTGTGAGACGCCCACGTAGCAGTGCTGTGTGTGTGTGTGTGTGTGAGAGACGCCCACGTAGCAGTGCTGTGTGTGTGTGTGTGAGACGCCCACGTAGCAGTGCTGTGTGTGTGTGTGTGAGACGCCCACGTAGCAGCGCTGTGTGCGTGACGCCCACGTAGCAGCGCTGTGTGCGTGACGCCCACGTAGCAGCGCTGTGTGCGTGACGCCCACGTAGCAGCGCTGTGTGCGTGACGCCCACGTAGCAGCGCTGTGTGCGTGACGCCCACGTAGCAGCGCTGTGTGCGTGACGCCCACGTAGCAGCGCTGTGTGCGTGACGCCCACGTAGCAGCGCTGTGTGCGTGACGCCCACGTAGCAGCGCTGTGTGCGTGACGCCCACGTAGCAGCGCTGTGTGCGTGACGCCCACGTAGCAGCGCTGTGTGCGTGACGCCCACGTAGCAGCGCTGTGTGCGTGACGCCCACGTAGCAGCGCTGTGTGCGTGACGCCCACGTAGCAGCGCTGTGTGCGTGACGCCCACGTAGCAGCGCTGTGTGCGTGACGCCCACGTAGCAGCGCTGTGTGCGTGACGCCCACGTAGCAGCGCTGTGTGCGTGACGCCCACGTAGCAGCGCTGTGTGCGTGACGCCCACGTAGCAGTGCTGTGTGCGTGACGCCCACGTAGCAGTGCTGTGTGCGTGACGCCCACGTAGCAGTGCTGTGTGCGTGACGCCCACGTAGCAGTGCTGTGTGCGTGACGCCCACGTAGCAGTGCTGTGTGCGTGACGCCCACGTAGCAGTGCTGTGTGCGTGACGCCCACGTAGCAGTGCTGTGTGTGCGCGTGACGCCCACGTAGCAGTGCTGTGTGTGCGCGTGACGCCCACGTAGCAGTGCTGTGTGTGCGCGTGACGCCCACGTAGCAGTGCTGTGTGTGCGCGTGACGCCCACGTAGCAGTGCTGTGTGTGCGCGTGACGCCCACGTAGCAGTGCTGTGTGTGTGTAACGCCCACGTAGCAGTGCTGTGTGTGTGTAACGCCCACGTAGCAGTGCTGTGTGTGTGTGAGACGCCCACGTAGCAGTGCTGTGTGTGTGTGACGCCCACGTAGCAGTGCTGTGTGTGTGTGACGCCCACGTAGCAGTGCTGTGTGTGTGTGACGCCCACGTAGCAGTGCTGTGTGTGTGTGACGCCCACGTAGCAGTGCTGTGTGTGTCGTGACGCCCACGTAGCAGTGCTGTGTGTGTGACGCCCACGTAGCAGTGCTGTGTGTGTGTGACGCCCCACGTAGCAGTGCTGTGTGTGTGACGCCCACGTAGCAGTGCTGTGTGTGTGACGCCCACGTAGCAGTGCTGTGTGTGTGACGCCCACGTAGCAGTGCTGTGTGTGTGACGCCCACGTAGCAGTGCTGTGTGTGTGACGCCCACGTAGCAGTGCTGTGTGTGTGACGCCCACGTAGCAGTGCTGTGTGTGTGACGCCCACGTAGCAGTGCTGTGTGTGTGACGCCCACGTAGCAGTGCTGTGTGTGTGACGCCCACGTAGCAGTGCTTGTGTGTGTGACGCCCACGTAGCAGTGCTGTGTGTGTGACGCCCACGTAGCAGTGCTGTGTGTGTGACGCCCACGTAGCAGTGCTGTGTGTGTGACGCCCCCGTAGCAGTGCTGTGTGTGTGTGACGCCCACGTAGCAGTGCTTGTGTGTGTGACGCCCACGTAGCAGTGCTGTGTGTGTGACGCCCACGTAGCAGTGCTGTGTGTGTGCGTGACGCCCACGTAGCAGTGCTGTGTGTGTGCGTGACGCCCACGTAGCAGTGTGCTGTGTTGTGTGCGTGACGCCCACGTAGCAGTGCTGTGTGTGAAGCCCACGTAGCAGTGCTGTGTGTGTGTGTGACGCCCACGTAGCAGTGCTGTGTGTGTGTGTGACGCCCACGTAGCAGTGCTGTGTGTGTGTGTGTGAGACGCCCCACGTAGTAGTGGTGTGTGTGTGTGTGTGTGTGTGTGCTGTGTGTGTGTGTGTGTGTGTGTGAGACGCCCACGTAGCAGTGCTGTGTGTGTGTGTGACGCCCACGTAGCAGTGCTGTGTGTGTGTGTGTGTGTGACGCCCACGTAGCAGTGCTGTGTGTGTGTGAGACGCCCCACGTAGCAGTGCTGTGTGTGGTGTGACGCCTACGTAGCAGTGCTGTGTGTGGTGTGACGCCCACGTAGCAGTGCTGTGTGTGTGTGACGCCCACGTAGCAGTGCTGTGTGTGTGTGTGTGTGTGTGTGTGTGTGTGTGTGTGTGTGTGACGCCCACATAGCAGTGGTGTGTGTGTGACGCCCACGTAGCAGTGCTGTGTGTGTGTGTGTGACGCCCCACGTAGCAGTGCTGTGTGTGTGTGTGTGTGTGAGACGCCCACGTAGCAGTGCTGTGTGTGTGTGTCTGAGACGCCCACGTAGCAGTGCTGTGTGTGTGTGTGTGACGCCCACCGTAGCAGTGCTGTGTGTGTGTGTGTGACGCCCACGTAGCAGTGCTGTGTGTGTGTGTGTGACGCCCACGTAGCAGTGCTGTGTGTGTGTGTGTGTGTGAGACGCCCACGTAGCAGTGCTGTGTGTGTGTGTCTGAGACGCCCACGTAGCAGTGCTGTGTGTGTGACGCCCACGTAGCAGTGCTGTGTGTGTGTGACGCCCACGTAGCAGCGCTGTGTGTGTGTGTGACGCCCACGTAGCAGTGGTGTGTGTGTGACGCCCACGTAGCAGTGCTGTGTGTGTGTGTGTGTGACGCCCACGTAGCAGTGCTGTGTGTGTGTGTGTGACGCCCACGTAGTAGTGCTGTGTGTGTGTGTGTGTGACGCCCACGTAGCAGTGCTGTGTGTGTGTGTGTGTGACGCCCACGTAGCAGTGCTGTGTGTGTGTGTGTGACGCCCACGTAGCAGTGCTGTGTGTGTGTGTGTGTGACGCCCACGTAGCAGTGCTGTGTGTGTGTGTGTGTGACGCCCACGTAGCAGTGCTGTGTGTGTGTGTGTGACGCCCACGTAGCAGTGCTGTGTGTGTGTGTGTGATGCCCACGTAGCAGTGCTGTGTGTGTGTGTGTGTGTGTCGTGTGTGTGTGTGTGTGTGTGTGAGACGCCCACGTAGCAGTGCTGTGTGTGACGCCCACGTAGCAGTGCTGTGTGTGTGACGCCCACGTAGCAGTGCTGTGTGTGTGTGTGACGCCCACGTAGCAGTGCTGTGTGTGTGTGACGCCCACGTAGCAGTGCTGTGTGTGTGTGAGACGCCCACGTAGCAGTGCTGTGTGTGTGTGAGACGCCCACGTAGCAGTGCTGTGTGTGTGTGACGCCCACGTAGCAGTGCTGTGTGTGTGTGACGCCCACGTAGCAGTGGTGTGTGTGTGTGTGTGTGTGACGCCCACATAGCAGTGCTGTGTGTGTGTGACGCCCACGTAGCAGTGCTGTGTGTGTGTGACGCCCACGTAGCAGTGCTGTGTGTGTGTGTGTGACGCCCCACGTAGCAGTGCTGTGTGTGTGTGTGTGACGCCCACGTAGCAGTGCTGTGTCGTGTGTGTGAGACGCCCACGTAGCAGTGCTGTGTGTGTGTGTGAGACGCCCACGTAGCAGTGCTGTGTGTGTGTGTGTGTGTGAGACGCCCACGTAGCAGTGCTGTGTGTGTGTGTGTGAGACGCCCACGTAGCAGTGCTGTGTGTGTGTGTGTGACGCCCACGTAGCAGTGCTGTGTGTGTGTGTGTGTGAGACGCCCACGTAGCAGTGCTGTGTGTGTGTGTGTGTGAGACGCCCACGTAGCAGTGCTGTGTGTGTGACGCCCACGTAGCAGTGCTGTGTGTGTGTGACGCCCACGTAGCAGCGCTGTGTGTGTGTGTGTGTGTGTGACGCCCACGTAGCAGTGGTGTGTGTGTGACGCCCACGTAGCAGTGCTGTGTGTGTGTGTGTGACGCCCACGTAGCAGTGCTGTGTGTGTGTGTGTGACGCCCACGTAGCAGTGCTGTGTGTGTGTGTGTGTGACGCCCACGTAGCAGTGCTGTGTGTGTGTGTGTGACGCCCACCGTAGCAGTGCTGTGTGTGTGTGTGACGCCCCACGTAGCAGTGCTGTGTGTGTGTGTGTGACGCCCACGTAGCAGTGCTGTGTGTGTGACGCCCACGTAGCAGTGCTGTGTGTGTGTGACGCCCACGTAGCAGCGCTGTGTGTGTGTGTGACGCCCACGTAGCAGCGCTGTGTGTGTGACGCCCACGTAGCAGTGCTGTGTGTGTGTGTGTGTGTGACGCCCACGTAGCAGTGCTTGTGTGTGTGACGCCCACGTAGCAGTGCTGTGTGTGTGTGGGTGTGTGACCGCCCACGTAGCAGTGCTGTGTGTGTGTGTGTGACGCCCACGTAGCAGTGCTGTGTGTGTGTGTGACGCCCACGTAGCAGTGCTGTGGTGTGTGTGTGTGACGCCCACGTAGCAGTGCTGTGTGTGTGTGTGTGACGCCCACGTAGCAGTGCTGTGTGTGTGTGTGTGACGCCCACGTAGCAGTGCTGTGTGTGTGTGTGTGACGCCCACGTAGCAGTGCTGTGTGTGTGTGTGTGACGCCCACGTAGCAGTGCTGTGTGTGTGTGTGTGACGCCCACGTAGCAGTGCTGTGTGTGTGTGTGTGTGAGACGCCCACGTAGCAGTGCTGTGTGTGTGTGTGTGTGAGACGCCCACGTAGCAGTGCTGTGTGTGTGTGTGTGTGAGACGCCCACGTAGCAGTGCTGTGTGTGTGTGTGAGACGCCCACGTAGCAGTGCTGTGTGTGTGTGTTGTGACGCCCACGTAGCAGCTGTGTGTGTGTGTGTGTGAGACGCCCACGTAGCAGTGCTGTGTGTGTGTGTGTGTGAGACGCCCACGTAGCAGTGCTGTGTGTGCTGTGTGTGTGTGACGCCCACGTAGCAGTGCTGTGTGTGTGACGCCACGTAGCAGTGCTGTGTGTGACGCCCACGTAGCAGCGCTGTGTGTGTGTGTGTGTGACGCCCACGTAGCAGTGTGTGTGTGTGTGACGCCCACGTAGCAGTGCTGTGTGTGTGTGTGTGTGACGCCCACGTAGCAGTGCTGTGTGTGTGTGTGTGTGTGACGCCCACGTAGCAGTGCTGTGTGTGTGTGTGTGTGACGCCCACGTAGCAGTGCTGTGTGTGTGTGTGTGACGCCCACGTAGCAGTGCTGTGTGTGTGTGTGTGTGACGCCCACGTAGCAGTGCTGTGTGTGTGTGTGACGCCCACGTAGCAGTGCTGTGTGTGTGTGTGTGTGACGCCCACGTAGCAGTGCTGTGTGTGTGTGTGTGACGCCCACGTAGCAGTGCTGTGTGTGTGTGTGTGACGCCCACGTAGCAGTGCTGTGTGTGTGTGTGTGAGACGCCCACGTAGCAGTGCTGTGTGTGTGTGTGTGAGACGCCCACGTAGCAGCGCTGTGTGTGTGACGCCCACGTAGCAGCGCTGTGTGTGTGTGACGCCCACGTAGCAGCGCTGTGTGTGTGTGTGACGCCCACGTAGCAGCGCTGTGTGTGTGTGTGACGCCCACGTAGCAGCGCTGTGTGTGTGTGTGACGCCCACGTAGCAGCGCTGTGTGTGTGTGTGACGGCCCACGTAGCAGCGCTGTGTGTGTGTGTGACGCCCACGTAGCAGCGCTGTGTGTGTGTGTGACGCCCACGTAGCAGCGCTGTGTGTGTGTGACGCCCACGTAGCAGCGCTGTGTGTGTGTGTGACGCCCACGTAGCAGCGCTGTGTGTGTGTGGACGCCCACGTAGCAGCGCTGTGTGTGTGTGACGCCCACGTAGCAGCGCTGTGTGTGTGTGTGACGCCCACGTAGCAGCGCTGTGTGTGTGTGTGACGCCCACGTAGCAGCGCTGTGTGTATGTGTGTGACGCCCACGTAGCAGCGCTGTGTGTGTGTGTGACCGCCCACGTAGCAGTGCTGTGTGTGTGTGGTGTGACGCCCACGTAGCAGTGCTGTGTGTGTGTGACGCCCACGTAGCAGTGCTGTGTGTGTGTGTGTGACGCCCACGTAGCAGTGCTGTGTGTGTGTGTGTGACGCCCACGTAGCAGTGCTGTGTGTGTGACGCCCATGTAGCAGTGCTGTGTGTGTGTGTGTGTGACGCCCACGTAGCAGTGCTGTGTGTGTGTGTGTGTGACGCCCACGTAGCAGTGCTGTGTGTGTGTGTGTGACGCCCACGTAGCAGTGCTGTGTGTGTGTGTGACGCCCACGTAGCAGTGCTGTGTGTGTGTGTGTGATGCCCACGTAGCAGTGCTGTGTGTGTGTGTGACGCCCACGTAGCAGTGCTGTGTGTGTGTGACGCCCACGTAGCAGTGCTGTGTGTGTGTGTGTGACGCCCACGTAGCAGTGCTGTGTGTGTGTGTGTGACGCCCACGTAGCAGTGCTGTGTGTGTGACGCCCACGTAGCAGTGCTGTGTGTGTGTGTGTGAGACGCCCACGTAGCAGTGCTGTGTGTGTCGTGTTGTGTGACGCCCACGTAGCAGTGCTGTGTGTGTGTGACGCCCACGTAGCAGCGCTGTGTGTGTGTGCGACGCCCACGTAGCAGCGGTGTGTGTGACGCCCACGTAGCAGCGCTGTGTGTGTGTGACGCCCACGTAGCAGCGCTGTGTGTGTGTGTGTGACGCCCACGTAGCAGCGCTGTGTGTGTGTGACGCCCACAGTAGCAGCGCTGTGTGTGTGTGACGCACACGTAGCAGCGCTGTGTGTGTGTGTGACGCCCACGTAGCAGCGCTGTGTGTGTGTGTGTGTGACGCCCACGTAGCAGTGCTGTGTGTGTGTGTGTGACGCCCACGTAGCAGTTGCTGTGTGTGTGTGTGACGCCCCACGTAGCAGTGCTGTGTGTTGTGTGTGTGACGCCCACGTAGCAGTGCTGTGTGTGTGTGTGTGTGTGACGCCCACGTAGCAGTGCTGTGTGTGTGTGTGTGTGACGCCCACGTAGCAGTGCTGTGTGTGTGTGTGTGATGCCA